>CAJVPJ010000187.1:0-36803 GCA_910592205.1 Paraglomus occultum
CGGATGGTTGCCGCTTGACCATGCGTCTTCCTTCATGGGTCCGTGATTTTGATGATACTGTTTACTCATTCCTTGGTAATATTATTATCAAGTAGGCTTCTAAGTCCAGCAGAAGTTCACGATTGATACGATAGAAAACGACGAAGATACGACGCGAACTCAATTTTCGGAGAAAAATTACTGTTGGAGTTAGAGTAGTTAGTAGAATACAAATTTAGAATACAAATTGATATGGTATTATTATCATGTACTATCTCAACATGTATATACCACGTAGGTGACGCAAACGTGGACAAACGGAAATCTGTCATCGAATAAACATTTTAATAAACATTTTAATCACAGCAAAATTGCTTATTAGTCCTGTTTATATAACGTGTTGTAGTCCATTAGTCAAGAGAAAAGAAGACCCCTTGTACGCGCGGGACTATCATCCAGTCCCACCTTCCGAGTCTGCAACATAATGTGTAGCTCATGAAGACCTTCAATCAATTTCTATATTAATATATCGATATTAATATACGGGAACTAAAATTTGATTTGCAAATTCGAGGTAAATGACATGTAGTACATAATTCAGAATAGAGTTATCGATTATTTGTTAAAGTGGAACTACCTTGTTGTATATGCAGTCTCGCTTGTAATTAGATATAATTAATTAATTTATTTAAGCAATATAGAATGTAAACATAGATTTTATATATATCATGGGCAATGCTGTGTGGCCTGGCGAGAGTTCAATTGAAATTATTACACGATCTATTATATACTCAACGCCGCCATTGTTGAACACTTAATCCACCAATACGTTATCAATCTTATAAATCACTCCATTCACGCCTTCAATTTTCCCTACTACTTTCGCTCTTCCGTCAATGACAATAACTCCGTCCACGTGTTCTACTCGGACAACCTTCTTCCCTCTTTCAGTGTCTGAAAATATCCATCTTCGGATGCGACAGTTTTCGTTGCCATGAACTAACCAATCAATTATGTAGATAATTATCGGACGTCAGAAGAGTAGCTAATTAGTAGTTAGTCAAATTAATGTCGTTTTATCATGTATTAATTTAAACATTTACATACAAATATATAAAAGTGGTGTCTGAAACAAAAAATATTTATATGAATAAAGTGTTATCTTCTTGTAAAGGAAATAAACAAACTCTGCTTGTTAATCTTGTATGCTATTTACTTTATGATACATACGAAATGCACGTAAATGTTCTTAAATTATTTGTTGTATCTATCGTCTTATACCGAAATCCCCAGTATGACGAATTTTTATTAGTTGTGTAATTATGTTATGTCACACATAATTGGCTTTACACGAAGGCCACCAAACCAGGAGCCTTCGCCTTGCGACAAACCCATTTCGTTGCTTCATTGTCTCCAACACCAGCTAACAGATTATTTTGTAGTTTCGTGATTGACTCCGGCGTATTAGGCCTGTGGAAGAAGGAACACAGCATCGACTCTTTAAGTTTATTTTTAAGAAGTTCATATTTAATGAACCCCTTTTGGAGCACAAGAACGATGGTCCACAGAGCATGGCCTACTTGACATACCGTCACTGTCTTTTCCAATTTTTCCAGGTTGTTAACGTTGCCAAAGTTGATGGTAAGGGTGATACGAAGAATAATGACATCGATGCTGCCCGTCATTGCATTATACGAATCGGACTAATGTCAGAAAAAAGCTGAATCTCTACTACGATTTGAAAATAACTGGTTTTAGTTACTATTACATTTATCTCGTAAAGCTTAATTTGGTAGTTATTGTTATAGTGTAAATGACGTGATCGAAATAAGTGTGATTGAAATTAGCAAAATAAAAATTCTGCTAAATAATACACGTATACACTAAATTACCGGACTTTTTGTCAATTATTATTATTATATAGTAAAACATATTAATATGAAATTATTATTTTTTTCAAAGAGTTTATTATACGTACAGTATCTATTATATGAGTCACCACGACTTTTGTACCGATTTGAAGATAATTGGTTGAGAGGTTGTGGTGATTCAGTACAATTTTACAAATAACCTTGGCTATGCCACTACTGCTTTCTTACTGCGTATTTTACATTAGCCTTTGTAAATAAAATCAATTTACAATACTAACATGTTTAATTTAATGGCTCAACTCTTAAATAAATTTGTAATCAGAATTCAAGTCAGGTCCAGTCCATTGAGCAAAGCTGGTATTAGTAGTAGTAATATTAAAAGTCATTACAGTATAAAGGTATTTTCCTAAGCGCTTGAGTTATAATGTGGATTTGATTGTGAGTTTTAAATTATGGCGAATACCGGCGGTAAGTGTGATTAACAGTACGAGCTCGCAAGCATTTTCGAATGATTTGTTGTTTGCTTTTTTTACAGTTTGATTTTTTAAGACGAAATATTAAGTGAAGGAAGAGTGTTATTTTTGTAACAAGCTCATCATCAGTTGATGTGTCGATCAAACAGTCTTTGCATAACACTTTCCTGAATCACGAGAATAAATTTCTCGAAGCAACTTTACGTCGCAGAGTCAATGCTAGTGCGATCTTGAAGCTCTTCATTGTTTACGATCAGCAGTGGAGTTTAGCTATCATTTAAGTGAATTTGGTTAACCTCCTAACCTTTGTATTTGTGACTAAGACAAAAAACAATTTCCCAAAAGGACTACTAAAACTAGTGAACTTGGATTCAACAAACAATGGATCTCTACTTCCTTACAGGCTTGGAAGCAAAAATTCACGGCTTGAAAAAATCAGGTAGCAGAAATACGACAGCAACAAACCAATCGACCCAATAGTTTCTTATGTCTACGAATCATTATTATTAATACAAGTGACAACAATTGACATCGTCATTATACTTGAAAGTGATTTCTATGTTAATTCTATAATAAATATTAGTTGATATACATTTTTTCATCTTTTTTTGTCAGCAATGATATGTTCTTGATTGACGTTCTCGATAGTGTCCATCTCACTTAATGAGGATCGCCTTATAGAAGTCGTCTGATCCCTAGAGACTAGTAAGCCAATTGGCACGCAATCATCTTCATCCGCAGTCTCGTGCTCCATATGAGCATTATATAAAAAGTTATTAGTTCCTACCTCATCTGCTTGTATTCTATTTCCATTACTTGTGCCAACACCAACATCTCTATTGTTTCCTTCCCCTTCTTCGAAAAAGTTCGCGTCGTCAGAAATATCTTCGTCGGAACGTTCACTACCACTTGAATACAATGTACTTCCATCCGAGTTATGATAAGGGTCAGATGTTTCTTCAAGTCGTCTTTCTAGAATATCTTCAACCCACATCTGACGTTCTTCTAAAGATATGTCCCTTACTACGTATCCTTCACTGTCTCTTCTAACGATCTGTCTTCTTCTATTATGAGAAGAGCGATGATTAGGATTACGATTATAGTCCTTCATGTGCCATGGTTTTGGTGGTAGTGAAGCTGGTGACGGTATTGTCGGATCCTTGGGAGGCCATATTAAGTCCGAATCTGTTCAAGGAAGAATGTAATATAAGACCAAGTACGTTCTCATTTCTCATTATATAATTCGAAGATAATTCTCATCATCAGTCCGTACGTTCAAGACGCGTATATCCACTCGTGAAGATTAATATTTCCAACTTCCAACACGCAGATACCCATTCTCAATACAGTTGATTTTTGTTATACTATATAGTCCATTTCCAGGTCGGATCCAATCGTACCTGCATCTTTTGCGATTGAATAATCTATCCCATTACCGGACATGTGTTGTGGCCAGCACCATAATAGGACATTTCTACCAAGCACTGATTGGAAGTTGGCAAAGCATCCGAGATCGTAGGGGAATTTTACCTATTTGAATCGAGAAACATGCACGAAACTGTTAGCATTGAAGACCAATTATCTATTTCTAATTGAAACAAAGTTAGCTTATTTTTGTAGACTTGCAGCATGCGATGGCTTCAGCGTCATGTACTAATCTCGCATTCACTGATCAAGTATTACCTTTTTAATTTTTCCCCTTCGAATCATTGTCGCAACTTTGTCTTTTTCCCACGTCTCTATCGTCGTTGTGTTTGAACACAGACAATAAAAGTGACAGCAGCTCAATACCCCTACAGAGAATATTACTGGTATTACTGCTACGACATTTAAGACAAGGAAAACCACCACTACCGGAGATGGGTCATCGTTTGACTATTAGTTGAAAAATAGCAAGTTAACAATCGCTGGTCATATTAACACGCTCACCAGCCCATGCTTACATAAGTGACGTCGTTCACCATCCAGTAAGTCCTCTGCATACATAACGCAAAGTGATAGATACAAGTGACATCAACCCAAAAAATAAAACGAAGAAAGTGACCGTAATTATAATATCCGACACAGTTATTAGTCCATGGACCTAGTAAGAGAACCCTTATTGTCAATAGTTACGCGTATATAACCAATAAATTTCTTGTAGCGTTGGCAAAACTTACAGTGATGATCCATCTTCAACACACATCTAATTAAAGAGAACTAATGAGTCAAGGCATGCAATACAACGAATTCAAAGACTAATATTAATCTTTTAAATGATAACCTCTGACATGTCTTGCAATGGTGAGCCCTAGGCGGTTTGTAACACTGGCAAGTTTTGCAATATCTTGGTGTGCGTATAGACTTTTTCACTTCCACGTCCTCAGACATATTAGGGCGCTGTAAGGAGAAATTATTCAATTTTCCGCTGACTCGACATTACTTGACTCTCTAAACAAGTACGTACCCAATCATTTGGCACTTTTCCGGGATCTGTTGTGCAAGTAAGGTAATAATTATATGCCAACAGCAACACAAAGATATTAAAGGGTCCGAGAACTAACAAAGTCTGTACATTTAGTCCCCCCAGATATTCCCAAAAGATAAAATATTGACTTGAATAAGAAAGGAAGGATATTAGAATAGTAACGCCGATGACGAAGAAACGGCCAGTGTCCATGTTTTGTAAGTAAAAGAAGACGTTTGCCCAAGTAGTAGAACTAAATGAATAATATGATCGACGGTATGCATATAAATTGCACGCACAACATATACAATTTCCGAAAAACGTGGCACTGTGATATAGATATAATTCTCCATTATTTTCTTCTCATTCGCTTCCACACATACTGCAATTTATTTTGTTACGTAATCACTGCCATTCAACACCGAAAGCACTTCTAATCTCACCAACAACCCGCCCAACTCCAACTCCAACGGCAATTACAACAACTACTAAATCGCTTACAACTAATGACAACCCGCCTAACATGAATCTCGGAGCGAATATCTTCCATACCATTAGATGTCTTCTGAACCATGCAGCAAAAAAACTTGCACTCAAAGTCAGTATGGAATTATACAACATGTAATATAATACTATTTTCATCACGTTCTGGTACATAGGAACTTCTCTTTTTGGCGGTAAATTCCATAAAGCGGCAAGAGGAACGGCTGCAGAAAATAGAATTTGACTACCGAAAGTGTTCAAAGTGATTAGGATGGGTGATATTATATAGGATGTCTCTGTTATTCCGATGAATCCTGTCGACCATTGAATGGATGAAATCGTTGATTGGTGACCCGTAGTAAAGAAGTAGAACATCGACATGAGAGTGAACATTGCTGCTGATAGTAAATGACCACTCTGCTCTCGCATATGAGGAGGAAGACTGAATGAAGGATAGTCAACATTATCGCTGCCGGCAGCGATCTTATCATTCTCATTTTTCTGATCATCGTTCATTTCATCGGCTTCATCCCTCTGTAGTCTTTTGACCTCTTTTACCAATTCATCAGCATCTCTGCGCAAATCTAAAATCTCCAGCAACAGCAACATCTGTATGATGCTAATCGATGTCATAATCCCTCCCATTGGCTTTTGTACAATGACGACCAACAAGTACAACGTACTCACAAACACAAAGTATGATGATCCAAGAGCGTTGCCGAATCCCAGTATTAAAACAGGTGTCTTCCCTTGCTTTGAATTATCGGCAGTACCTTTTTTTACGTTATTCTTTACATTGTTTTGTTTCCGTTTTATCTCTTGCTTTGATTGATTGACTCCACTACTTTCTCCTAGTGCTTGATCGACAGTCTTCAAATCCAGACACAGGGGTGCTTTCCACCACATTGTATTGCCAACCACCACAGATAGACCAAACGCCATTCGTACTATGAAATTCTTCAACCACTTACTCCCTTGATATTCAATTGGATTAATTTCAATAGACTTATTCTTTAATGTATTATTAGTATTTTCTCCATCATCCATGATCCAATAAGCCGCAGAGAGCACCAATCCAGCACGTAATCCCCATCCTATCCATAAGGGTGCTATTCCACCGTAGGATTTTGATAAATTTAACAGCCACTTTATGATTTCTGGTATCAAAGGAGCCAATGCAATAAGGACTGTAAGAGTAGATGGTGAGGAAATTGAGTTTGCAGATGATGCATAAAATGTCTGAGTGCAACCTGGCATCTGCTCTTCTCTACATATAGTAGAGTAATGTGATATTCTAGCAAGCAGCACGAACAACGAAGCGAAAATCATCAATCTTTTCCTAACCGAATCCACTGGAACGCGGAACGATTGGATAATTGTAACAAGGCCGAACGTCTGCAGTAGGAAAAGCATTATACTGTCCTCATGGATAGTAAAGCTATTTGACGCGAATGATAAAGTATGTAATAAGAGGAATATAAATGCAATAAAGTTATCTCTTGTCATCATATTCCGCATCAGATCATTTATCCTTATCCGAACGATCAATGTCATAACATAACCAAGAATTGAGCCTCCACACATGGATAGTATCATCATGTCCAATTTACTGAAATCAGAATCCTCCAACCATCGCCATAGCAAGGTCTTGATCACCCCTATCCTAACGAGCAGAATGCCAATTGCCCCGCCAGCAATTATGTTCTTCATCACTTTCTCATTGTGTAGTGTGATGGTCTTGTATTGTGACATTCCCAATATAGATAATAGTACAACTCCACAGCTGCTGAATAATATAACCAATCCAGCTACCATTAACGGATAGTCAAACTGTGCCCATATGTGTCGACAAGTCTGCAAAGTTGTTCTAAGAAACTGCATGTAAAGCCCTAGTGTTTTTCTGTAAGAATTTATATCTATAACTGATTCTTTTTCTTTTTTCTGTATCAGCCCAAGATATTCAGATTCAGCATCATCAAACAGATGTCGAAATTTCTCCATTCCTGTTGTAGATAGTTCCGCATGTGGTTGTTGCAACGAATATTCATTTGCATATTGATATATTTGCTGGGCATTTAATCTGACAGCACTGAGAAGACTCTCATATTTCTTTTCAACGTCTTCTCCGATAAAGAAAAATTCTGGGATTATAGCTCCAAGATTATTAAACGGTATTGGTAGTCCTATTAGCAATGCAAGACTTGGTACAAGATCAATCTGAGGTATGCTCCTCCATTTGCCATACTTTGTAGTATATAATCTCACTCCTCTTGTCATGTCATAATCCTCATCTAACTGTATAATGTCTTCTATTTCATTCTGATATAATTGCTTCTTGCTATAAACAAACAACGACGATTCTACTTCATTGTCACTGTCACCTCCATGATCACCTTTGCTATCCATTCCATGATCTCCCATAACCAGCAAAAGCGTTTCATCATCAATACCCTTGACCACATCATGCAACACATTGTTCATCACTTGCAACTTGTCCGCCATTGCCGGGTGATCAGGCCCAAATCTGTGTCCACAGTGATCCACTCCCAGAAAATGTGCTATTATTACGTCCCATTTGTTCTCTCCCTTTATGGTTGGTAACAAGTGTTCGATTACTCCATTGTCAACAGTATACAAATCCCACACGTTAAAGCTCGGATATGGCCATGACATATTCTCGCGGAATTGCGTGGGAAACAAAGATGTCCAGGTATCGTCACCCATAAATGCAATGGATTTGTTCAATTGCTTTAGTTGATCGATGAGGTTATCTTCTGTTATAGCAGATCCCGCAAAATTCCTTCCAGCATCGATGAATGTTGGTAATGTTCCGGTTGTAAGACCTTTCAGTCTCTGTAGAGTGGTAGTTGGTGGATCCGCGATATATTGAAAAAGCAACGCATTCGATGGTTGATCGGTTAATAGTTTGTGTATATAAGTTAACTTGTTTGTATAGTATGGTGAAAGTGAGGCATCGCTCCCATTCAGTGGAACGACGAAATCGAATCTCAATGCATCAATCACTATTATTACAGCTTTCTTGTATCGAGGTTCGATCCAACAAGACCCACCATTTTCAGCTTGAACAATATTTTGGTCTCGCGACAAGGGATATTGCGCACAGCTACTACGGTCCTCTAAAACAAGTCTAGCGAGTAAAAACCCCCTTGTAAATAAATAGAGTCCTCCAACGTGAAGAATAACTATCCAGAAACAGAAAGAGACTAGTATTATATGTGATCTAGTAAACGAGTCATGTGGCTTTATTGGAGGTGGCGTGGAATGATTTTTCTTAACCATGATGAAAGGAAATCCGAGAGCACCAATTTCAGATTTTGGGGGTTTCAAATTAAAGATTCCGATTTGGTAAGTGTTGCAGAAACTCCTTCCTCATTCCGCAGAACGTAATTCACGGGCGTGAGAAAGATTGATTATCCAATTATATTTTAGTTTATCCAATTACATTTCAAATAGAATTTAGTCGAACTTCTGCCACGCGCAAAAATACTTACGGCATACACACGAAATTCTTGATACTAAACTGTTTTAATATTAAATAGGACGGAATTTTTGGTAAAGTCTTCCTTTCAATAACACCCAAACAGGACGTCAGTATTTATAACAAACAAGATGATAAACTGGTTCTTTTTCGATAGCGAGCTTGGGAAATCGAATTATCATGACAGCCTCTTTGTCACCAGTCAGAAATAGAGTTGACATTTTTTGTCAAAGCCAGATCTGGCATACATTCACAGTGTTAGTTTGTACGGACTTATTCTTGGTTGCGTAATCGCTACATTCTTAAGTTGACGTTCATGGTAATTGTCTTGCGTTATGGCAAGTTTTTGCCCCAGTCTTCTCGCATCTGCTGTGTCTCCCAATAATCCATCTGCTTTTATCCTTAGACATCGCAGATGACAATTTCTCCAGAATTTCAGGATGCCGGTGGAAACATCACCTATATTCTTCAATTGGACTATTTCATTGAATCAAGTCATAATTCCTCTATTGTACCAAGTCTTAGTGTTATTAATTTTTCCATAACAAGGCTGGCTAATATTATTAAGCAAAGATTACTGTTAGAGGACAACAGACTAATTCACAATAATTCGTGTACAGAACCGGAATAAGTATATCATAAGTTTTTCGGTTATTATTATTATTACTATTACGACACCTAAACTCGTGGTCACACAATGTTACACGTGTATATAGGAACACACACCTACATTCTCAAAATATTTTTAAATCTATAAATGTATATTCCAAGACGAACACTTTATCATTCCACTCTTCGTCTTGCAACTCACCCGTCATGTTCCGTCCGCCTATTGACAACGACTGCCAAACAACCACCCTCCTTTTCGACAAAAACGCGCAACTTTGTTCTTGGTACAGCTAGCATTTTTGCGACCGTGCTTTTTCTCGATTACTACTTTGACTCTCGAGCTGCGATCCACAAATACCTTTTAATGCCGGTTCTACGAGGAGTCCTCGATGCGGAAGACGCACATCGATTGGCAATATGGTCGGCCAAATGGGGATTGAGCGCAAGTGATCGAGTAAAGGATGATGAGAGATTAGCTGTGGAAGTGTGGGGAAGAAAAATGGCGAATCCGGTGGGATTGGCTGCTGGTTTTGATAAGCATGGTGAAGCGATTGATGGATTATTTGATATAGGTTTTGGTTATGTCGAGATTGGAAGTGTCACACCAAAACCACAGGTAAGACAATCTTTCTCACATGAACTTTTTATTATGCTAACCGAATTGTGAAAAAGGCGTGAGCGCGTATCGGCAGTATTCGCCCATTGTTGCTGTTTTGCTTTTTTTCTACAACAATCATTTTTTTACATGTTCTTGTCTATTTTATCAGCCTGGTAATCCGAAACCACGCGTTTTTCGCCTACCCCAAGATAGAGCATTAATAAATCGTTACGGATTTCCATCTGATGGCCACCGGACTGTCGCTCTACGTCTCCGCGAGCGTATACGTCGATATATCTACGGCACTCTATCACATCACCCCAAAGAGACTGCTCGATTACTTGCATCTTCTCCCGATGGCTTTGGTACTCTCGTTGATGCCATCGGCGTCAACAGAAGTTTGTATGGGAGTAAGTTGCTGGGCATCAATCTGGGGAAGAATAAATCTAGTGACGTCGAATCGGTAGAAGATTATGTAAAAGGCGTTAAAGAGTTGGGGGATTATGCTGACGTTCTTGTGATTAATGTGAGCAGCCCAAATACGCCTGGGTTACGGAGTTTGCAAAAGAGAGAGAAACTGGAAAAATTATTGAGAGAGGTGAGTTTGTAGGTGTTGATACTGAGGAGCATTTGAATGATATTTCTGATTGACAAAACGGCAATTGAACAAACCGGCGAGAAACTTTCTATCTTTGGAACATTATCGCTCACTGGGTTTTGGTGTCTCTATAGGTCATAAGAGCACGAAATACTCTTAGCAAACCACAACCGCCGTTGCTGGTTAAAATATCACCTGATTTATCAGATGAAGAGCTTGATGACATTTCCGATGTAGCAGTCGCTACTGGCGTAGACGGTATCATTATTTCAAACACGACTATTTCTAGAGCAGACACTCTCTTCAGTGGCAAGTATATACATATGAGAATCAATATGGATGAGTTGCATTTTTACCTTTCAGCATTCTCACAAAATTAATCTCTTTGTTTTTGCACTCTGACTGCATTGATCAATATCCACATCATTAGATCCTAATACAATATCAGAAACGGGCGGGTTATCCGGTCCTCCCCTCAAATCACTCGCTCTTCGTAGTCTTCAACATGTTTACCAACGTACTGGTAATCGTCTGCCCCTAATAGGATGTGGGGGCATTACAAATGGCAAAGATGCCGTTGATTATGCTCGTGCAGGAGCCACTCTAATACAACTATACACTAGCTTTGCATACGATGGATTTGGCAAGGCGAGACAAATTAAGGATGAAATTTTGAGAGAGCTGGATGGAAGGAAGTGGAGTGAAGTTATCGGAGAGGAACTTAAGGTGAAATGAAGTGGGAAGTAAAAAAGAAAACAGTTTGTGCGATAAGCATAGATAAAATTAAAAGTAGCGTAATTTTGTTTTATTTAGAGAACATTTATGAACTGTCTGTACAGTATAGACTTCAGTCATAAAATATTTGCCAGCCGCTGATGTCGAGCTGGACTGAATTACAAATATTCTATACGTAATTATCGTTTATTTTGTCCTTTATTACGTCCTCCCTCCAGCCACGTCCAATGATCAACTACGCATAACATGTTAACCAAAATATAAAAAAGAGAATTCTGTGGAAGGCGAACAAGAGCTAATATACTAACCACTTTATTACCATCCGAGGGATTTCAACGTGGGCGTTGTTTTAAAATAGACTTTCCATTATTAGGGGTGAACGTTTGTGTAAACAGTTATATATTATAATATAGGATCTATGAAAAAGTAATCTAGTCGGCGATATTCCAAGAACTCAACCATTTCCTCCCCAACATCTCGCTCGAGGGATAATCCATTCCAAAAGCAATGTCTTTAAAATATAAGAAAACTATTGTAATTAAAAAATAAAATGTTCCAAATATTGCATTGCGCACTTTTGCGTTCGCGATTTTACTCGTCAAGTGGTCAGTTAGAAATCCAACCATTAAAATTGAGAAATATAACGCAGGGAAATAGTGATGAATGTAAGTCACCCGCCCTATAAGGCAGAATGGGACATAGTGGAGCAACCATCCTAATCCTGCTATCTTGCCAACATAAAGAAAGTGATTCCATTGGCCTAGAGACAAAAATAAAACAAAGGCACCGTTAAAGAAACAATAATAGCAAAACGTTGTCATTTACAATGCAATACTTACGAACGTGGTAGTGTCTTTTTCTTCTAACCATATAAAATAACAACATAACCGCATATAATGCTAAGGATGCTGTTCCTGACCACCAGACTATAGGATTTCCCAGCAAATAAAACTTGATGGCATCGTCAGCCCAACCACACATTCTCAATCCAACTGTAAGCAATGGCCATTGATCTGGAGTTGACGCGAGAATGTCTTCCTTGTCACGATCGGGAATCAAAGCATTGTTTGACGTATACATTGCAACATTCAAATGCCAAAAGTCATACAAAAACTTTGATCTGTAATTGGCTGCAGGAGCAGCAGGTACTATAGAGAAGAAATAAATGAGTATTTGGTTCACGTAGAATACAAAGCAAAAAGTGGAATTACAAGATTATTCCATACGTTTATCATTCCAATGCCGCTCAATGTTCCAATGAGTATGAGGATCTTCTATGTTATTCCTTTTGTCACAAGTGACTTCAATCTGCTTAAAGCCCCACTGAGGTAAAACAGTGTTAGCAGCACGTAAATAGCAACCGAGAACTTTATGCCGTAATCGAAATCGAGTTGTCAATGACCGTATTCGTTCGACATGCTTCTCGTTCAAGTCGTCTACTATCTCTACGATCCAATAATCATGATGATCTCCAACTGTATCGTTCCCATAACAACTGACTTCCCATTGAGATTTAGTAACTGGTGCTTTAATTGGATGGCTGTGAAGGTTTGCTCCTGTCGGACCATGTAATAATCGAATAGCATCACCATTGTTGACAAAATCTACTTCTATTTCTGATTCTGACATTGGTGATTCTCGCGGTTTTTTAACGAGCCATTCATTATTAGAATCTTTGTGGTGATAGCAAGTGACTTGTTGCTGTGATGATCCAATTCCCTGCGGATACGTCTGGACATGCGAATGAAGAAGTCCTCCGCCGTATCCCATATTCTTTATGGTCACTTTCGATCCATATGCCACTTCTACAAAAATTTAAACATGTCATTATTAATATTTTCAAAGCGCGCGTTTTTTACCAACGTTAATTGTACGTACCCAATGGATTGCTATGAAAATCGTTTCCCTCCAGACCCGCTTGAAATAATGAACTCATCTGTGCATCACCAGGTCCGCTGTGGTTCAAAATTGCGAAATGAATTACAAAGCAAAGCATGTATACTGCCACTGGAAGGACGATCAGACACACGATACGAGCAATCCAATGTTTTAAATAAACCGGCTACGTGGGCTCATCGAGAGAAGATAGTCGACTGGTTAGAATAAACGTTGAATCGATAACGGCAATCCTGTATCAAACTAATTTCGATTTCGATTTACCTTTGGCATGTGGAAGTCTCCAAACTTATCCCATAGATCTTCAATAGTATATAAACCGACTAATGCTGTGACAAGAAGGCCAACCCATTTGACGCTATACGATTGAGTGACAAAAAGATCAGTAATAGCTTTTTGATATTTAACGTTGAGCATTTGGGTTACTTACCTTGATACACATCCGATCGAAATTCCAGTTAAAGTAAGCCATAACCACCAGTCCAAAGAAAATGACCTAATAATTATGTTAATTAGCAGAAACTCGCAATCATAAAACACATTTACGATACCCATTAAAAATACTCACTCATTACGCTGATTATGGAACTTTGTCAAGCAGAATACCGAAGTTAGAGTAAAGAATAACAGCATGGAATCCAAAAGAATAAATCTACTTATGCATAGGTAAGCGGTGTCTGCAAAATTAGATTGAGTTTCGTAAATATAGTATATAATCATTAAAACAAACTTGTACAATTGATAAAATTAATGTATCACCTAATAGAACCATCAAAGTCACAAGAACAGTGGCCTGCATCGAAAATGCCAACTCTTTTGCAGTGTAGTAGGTCAGGGGCACCATCCATGCTCCAAACGAAGCACAAAACAATCGCATAAATCCGTAGTTCACAGAATCAGGATAAGCCTCGCCAGAATTGAAGCTGAATCGACCATCGTAACCAGCCAATATACCAGCCAAGCCAACCAGCATTTTCCCAAGCGGTGGATGGACATCAAAGTAGAACTCACGTTTGATATAGTAGGAGCCAAACTGTGTTCACGATAATGACAAGGCATGAGATAGCGACTAAAGTAGATATGATAACATGTCAATTAAGTTACCTTTCCAAAATGCGCCTGGGAAAACGGGATGATTTAGACCATATTAACGTCAGCGTTAAATAAATATATATATAAAGACAGCCAAACAATGTATTGATTATTATTTATACCTCATCCCACACAACAAAATTTGCGTAAGATATTAAATAAAATCGCGTCCAAAACGATATTAGAGTTAATGCAATAGGAATAATATCGTCATGGTACTCTTTCAAAATTGCTAGAGCTTCATCCCGGTATTCTTTTGGTAAACCTAACCACTACAACAAACGAGCGGTACACGGTCAAATTACAGAGCTGAACGGTTCTGCAAAAGTCATTTATAATCAATGTCAATACCTTGTTGCCGGACTGTTGCCGCGTCGGTTTGTAAAGTTTATCGTCACTATACTCAGGTTCCAGAGATCCTTGGTAGTCAGGCATCCCAGGATGCCTGCGTTTTAAGGTATCCATATTGGTGATTTATGCAAGCGAAACTTTGAGAATGGTACCATTTAATATAGCAAGTGTAACATGTGTAACATGGCTGTCATGATCGGCACATATCACATCTATCGATATATTCGGTTGAACAA
This sequence comes from Paraglomus occultum, assembly GCA_910592205.1. Classification (NCBI taxonomy): domain Eukaryota; kingdom Fungi; phylum Glomeromycota; class Glomeromycetes; order Paraglomerales; family Paraglomeraceae; genus Paraglomus; species Paraglomus occultum. Next base: position 14,867 of record CAJVPJ010000187.1, read on the forward strand.
TAAAACGCGACCAATGGGAAGTAATGTCTATTATTCGCAAACAAATGTTGAGTTATACGAAGACAATTGGCTTTCGTAGCTGCAGCTATTCCAAATTATATGAATACGAATGGTATCTATTGTTATTGAAATCGGTGTTTATTCAATCAAGCATGAATCATACATTAAAGAATGTCCCGTGATTACTAGTATAGGCAGAGTTCTGAGCACTATTGGATTGATTATTATACTATCGCTATTATTATAAGCCAAACGCGCAACTGCACCAACGTTTAAATCATATCCTATAATTCGGCTTGGAGTAAAGTCTTTACATTTCATGCTAATTGAGACAATGGACCGTTGCTCATCCGCCTCTTCGTGTGAATGTCTAAAAGCCGATTAATAAATTAATTGTTGTTTGCAGATATTTAACATAGTTTATTAATACAGTGTTATGTTTAAAATGTGAGCCCTCTATACGTCTATCACATTTGAAACTGAACCACATACCACTTGGGTCTCAACAAAGACAATCCTTTTGAAGATTTGTTAGCCTAGCTCAGCAGTCTATCAACATACGATCCTCGCTTCGTACACATTCTTTCCTTGTCCGTACACGATTTCTTATGTGTCAGCATCGGCAAAAATTTCTTCGAAATTGGGTGTATGGTCAACAGTATCGACAAACTGTTGCCTGAACATTTCGCGATATTCCATTACTTGGTTAGTCATCTTGCGCAGTTGAGCTTCCGTGTCATGAAGTCGTTGTTCAGTTATTCTCAGATGATTTAGCAGTTCGTGTTCTAACGGCGTCGTAGGATTAAATTCTAAAAAATCCGGATACGCTTATACCGTTATATAGGGTCTAGCAGCTGTACAAAACTGGATAGCTATTGAAGCATTGTTTACCTTTTAATCTGGTTGTTGAAGAGTCATTGATCGTGTTGATGTTTTCATTCGGGTCATCATCGTCAGAAAAGTCGTCGTTTTCTGTACTCTCAAATACTGAATCAAGTTTACCGGAAATTATCAGTTGGTGATATCGCGAGAGCAGAATAACATTTGCCCATTCTTACCATATAATAATGGGTCATCATCTAATATTGGTTTAAGATATTTGTCATTATCCAAAAACGTGGTTGACTCGCTAATCGAAAAGGACCTACAATTGGCCAGTTTGTGGTTGTCCAACACCTTGTACAAGATCAAAAGTCAAATTTAATATCACATATGCTGTACGTTATATTGGACTTTGCTTTTCTCTTGTATCCGACGTTATTGTTGCTTGTAGCAACTGTTAAAAAGATATATACACTGTTTCCATCAGGGATCGAATTACCTGTTGCCGTATGTAATTTATAAGCCTTATGCACTGATAAAAGTCTAATTCTAGTATGTGAGAATAATAATAAAGACAAATCAGCAACTGTCAACGTGAACATGGCTGCGAAAGCTTTCACCTTCCCACTTACTTAGCTCTGCACGGGTCTTGATAAAATCAAACCCATGTTCATTTGTACAGTGAACAAAAAGATCATTTGCAGACGAATAAAGATTCTCGCAAAATAAACATTTTAAATCTGAATGAATACATTCTTCTTCCCAATCATCCCACCTTTCGTCTACATAAACGAATCAATTGCTGTTTGATCGAATGAACAGACGCTTTCTAACAAAATAGGCAAGTTTTTACCATTGGGGTCATATTCGGACTCTGTAGGTTCCGAATACACTGATGAATCTCTCTCATAATTTTCATATGACATTTTCGTATATCGATTCAAAGAGGACGTTCAAAAAATATATACAAAGGAAGGCAGTTGAATAGGCAAATTTTTTTGAGCGCCTATATATTGCCGGTGGGATCATCATAACACGTGATCGAAGAAAAAAAAGGACTTTCAGTTGTATCAATCAACCGAGAGAATATAAGAATCACGCTAACAAAACTGATTTTTACCTTTAACGTTTGAAGAGACTAGTTTTTTACAATGAACTAACATTCTCACCACAATTCTCCATTGTGTGTCTAGAATAGTAATCATGTCACATCTGTGAACAGAATGTTGGACATGTGATTATGGTTATCTATTATTTCCGCTTTCAATAGTGTAAGACTTTATTTCCAAGCTATATATACATGCTAGAGCTCGTTAAACATTTTCGCTGTTTCAAGTACTAACGCGCTGCTCCCAAAGTCGAAAGTAACACGGTTGATGTAATAACTCGGCGAGATTGTTTTGCTCATTCTCTCACAAAATGATTGGCACTAATATTCACACTATGTTAAATGCTTATTGCAGTTAAGACGTGTTTGTTATGTATCTCGAAATCGTGTCATCTAATTTCACTATTCTTAACGCAGGCGTCACTGAATAAACTACGCAGCATTTTATACATGACGGTTTTGTATTAATATCATGGAATGTGCGATGTGAATGCCGAATAGTTGCACTCAATACAGTTAATCTACCGCGGACAATTGATATGATGACGTTAGTCATTTTGCTTTGTATTGCATCAATGTCTTGGGGCCAATTCTTAAGCTTTCAATTCGCCCATTTCTTACTAATAACCCGTTTGAATTTTGAACTAAAATTACAATATAAAAATTGGTTCAAATAAGTTGTCTATTTTCGATCATATGTTTCCGTGCATAACAAAAATTCGCGTTTATATTACTGAAGTTACTTTGGTTACGGATCAACATTAAAACAACGTTTTGTTCCCAAAAAAAAACACGCTTCAGTCACGTTGCCTTCTTCATAATAGAAGAAATAGAATAATATAATTATATTATTTCACTTAATTCAATAATGCCAAATTGGTCTTCTATATTAATATCAAAATCACATTTTGCGGAGTAGGGGGTACATTGCTACCGTTCACCTGCTTTTATGCACACAGCTAGAAAAGTATGCCTTGCATGATATTTAAAAAAAAAGTATCTATGCTTAGTTAATCATTCAAGTTCCATATCTGCGGGTAACCTCAGCACATCGCGAACAGTTTTTCCTTCTGTCCGTAGCACCTCACGATCCATTTCTTTCAATAATGCTTCTTGATTAGTCATCTCAGCCTGGTGGAAAACCAATATTTGTTTGTAAAAAGAAGCATTTGAATATCAAAAATTTCCACATGTTTTAATCTAAAACTTACATGAAAGATGGACATCATTCCAGAATGGCATTATACTTGCCACGACTACTGAACGTAAATGGCAGAACAGCCGTGGCGAGTTCAGTTGCAAAGAAGCGGCCATCTTCGAGCATATTCATAGCATACAAGGTCATACGCGTCTCTGAAAGAGGGGAAAGAATGAGCAATCTAATAATATACATAATTCTGTATTCAGTCTCTTTATTAACAAAATTACACACCAATTACTTGAGTCGTGAAAACTTTCAAACGTGTTCCCAACTCAACTTTGCAGTCCAGATGGTCACGAAGCAGCATTACAAGGTTGAATATGTCAGTCCTGATTGTCTTTTTAGAGTCCCCACAAGCGTGACGAGATGTGGAATTCCACGGTGGACCCGCTACTTCCATATGCCACACATCACGATTATCTGAGAAGCGGGTACCCTTTGCGTCTAACTTTACGATGCCAGAATTTGATGAGGTCTTCATAATTTTTGGTGCACGGGCATGTGACTCTATCCACTCGAAAGACATTGTTGCAAAAGTTGTCTCGTAATATTTAAACAAGGGAGCGATATGATATGTAATGAACGTGCGTTCACCGATATTCCTCGGCCTCGATGGACTGATGTCCACAAGATAGAAACTGTTATTTATAAGTATGTCACCTTATATTGTTGGCAGACTTTCAGCACAACTAGCAAAAACAGAACTAAAAGAAACTTACAAATCAAGAAGCACCTTTTCACAATAAAGATGGAATGTGTCATCCGTATTGATATTAGCACACAAGCTCAAGACGGCTGTTTTGAATTCGCTGCTAGTTTTCTGTAAAGGAGCAAATTAGGTCAGGTGACTGGAACTGCTGACCAATTTCAGAGTGAAAGAATGACCTCCAATATATTTTTAAGCTTTTCGTCCAGAGCAGATGTCCATGGATATGTACTTTTAGACCGTAGAGACCCGACTTCGTGAGCCAGTTGCCTTCCCACTGTCTCCTCGAGCTGCTGGATGGTCATGCCAAAAGCACAAACTAAAGGCAGCTTGTCTGTGAATCTGAGAGACATATACAATGGAAGGTTGAGTATCCATATTAATATTCAACATAGAATGCAAAACAACGCAACATAATGATGTACCGTTGGACGTTCTCATTCTCAAGTGGCCTTTTGTGAGGAGTTGTTAGTAGCACTTCTGTGGCCAACGGAATTGGGGGTGGTGTTGTCTCTCGTGATTTCTGTGCACTTTCATGGCAAGGTGGCCAGTGGTCTTCTTGAACTGTAGTTTCCACATTCTGTGAATAATTCTATGAATTGAAAGGTCAATTCAAGCTTGATAAAACAGAAATAGATAACAAATCAAATGACAGTAGCACTTACAGCAGCAAATTTACGACTGGAATTCTTAACCACAACTGTCTTATCATTTGAAACACTGATTTCCACGTTTGTCCTGTACCTGTTCTGTAGTATGTGCCAGAATTAATAGTAGTATCGTCTGTCATAAAAAAGTCACCAAATATACCAACCTCAGAATATTTAAGGTCTTGCGATTCAAAGATCTGCTTGACCTCAGGTCGCCTTTCAAATATTGTCTTGACAGATGTAAAAAGTTTAAACGCTTTCCTGCGGGCGGCTTGAAGAGCGTTTGGGTCGTCAGCAATCATTCGTAACTTTTGCGTTATATGATCTTCTATTTCCGTTGCGCTTTCGCTGGAGAATTCGATATTCTCTGACAGATATCTCAGAATGTCCTCGACGTTCCATTTTGAATGGTTAACCGTTTGCAAATAATGTGCGATCTCTTTTTCGAAATCCATCTGTAAAATGTATATTAGTAGAGAACACATTGGTTAGAGATATCTCAAACTGTAACGCCCCCCTCAAAGAGAAACTAAATCTGAGTGAACTGGCTTGACATAGTGCTTTCTGGTAAATACTGGAAGGAGTATGCTGCAGTGAGGATGTTTGTCGCAGGACAAGCATGCGTCAAAGAGGGTATCCTCGCAATATCTACCAAGCATCGGCTGCATGGGGTCATCGCAAAACATTATTGTTTAGCTCGGCCAATGCAGAGGTAGGAAACACTATGTCCAATATACTAAAGACAAGACGAAGAGGTATGCTACAGTGAGGATGTCGCGGGACAAACATGCGTCAAAGAGGGTACTCTCGCACTCTTGTCTCTAAACAGCGAGCCGCAGGGGTCATCACTAAGCGTGAATGCCTAGCTGTGCCATACGGTAAGCCGGATATTGTGTGCCGCCAGAAATAATCAGAGTTTTTAACTTTCCTTCGTATACTGGTCGCGTGCGTGAAGCCAGGAATGCGTCACACGGAAATAAACGCGTATTTTTTTGACCATTACACCAGTTTGATTTTGCAGAATGCTCGAATGCGTATCTCGAAATCTGATTGGTGTAAATCCTAAGAATTTCAAAACGGATGTATAGATCTAGCGTTGCGATAAGAATCAAGACTAACAAGCATATACTTTCAGAATCCACCGGGATCCACACGACTTTGAAAAGCTGTTTCTTGTCATTTCAACGTTTTAGAATTATGCTTTGTTACACAACAACAGTTATACCAGAATTCTACCTTGCGTATTTAATTCTCTTTCGAAGAAGACTCAGTTAGGACCACGCGCGACTAAAGAGAATCAAAATGGCGACATACGTCTGCTCGTGCAGCAGTGAAAAGTCTAACAAAAATGGCTAAGTATCTATCTGAACTATCCTCATCGCTTGACTCTTTAGACAAGTAGTCTATATTAATATGTGAACGACACTACAATCAGGAGATAGTTAAAGAAACAATTGACTAAATTGGATGATTCAAGTTTTTTCAGATTCGAACGAAGTAGAACGAGAAGAAGAAAGCTTACTGGTAATAACATGAGATGCAAGTTCGTGAAAAAGCTTTCTTGATTTCGGAATCCAAGTATCTATGTAGGAGCTAGTGCTTCATTTTCTAATAACAGCTGTCTATTAGCACCTTTCAATTCGCTACTCCTTCTCAAAAACGTTTCGTACGCTTAAGGTTGGTATGGAAAAATTGAGAATGGCGCAGCGTAATGTATATGATGACATAATGACTTTAATGAAAATCAAGAGCGATTTGGTTTAGACCATATAACGATTGCATTAAGGTCTGTAAGTGACAAGTTGATTGGAGAAAGACATTGTAACTTCACATTCTAAACCTTCAGAGGTCCCACGATTGCTATCGATACTGGAAGAAATCAACAAAACGCTGAAATTGTTAGCTTTCTATATAACGGCATTTGGAGATCATTTACTAACCTTTTTAATATAATAAGATATTCTGAAAACGAAACATGGCGAATACTGATAATCGTGTTTTTCAAAATATAAGCGGAGGATGGATGCTAAGAAAGTATTTGGCGAGATTGCACATGCAAAAGAATAGATTTGTTTAATCAAGAAGATCCCTTTGTTGAATAAATCCCTCAAGATATTAATATGTTATCTGAAAATAGTATCACTATTAATAATAATATAGAAGAATTTATTAAAACGGCACGTGACTATCAGATTATTCCATGGCGTCCTGTAATATAAACCTGGAACTTTCCAGAATTTTTTATTAACATAAAAAGTGCGATCTGCATTGACCAAATTTGGTAGAATACCTTTCTCGACAAAGCGACGCGCTAATGAATCTGATGCGATGAGTATACTACATTTGCTTGGTATCTGTTAGTTTAAAAACATAATAATATTGAGTCTATTACGTATCATAAGGTAATAACCTGACGTTGATAAACTTGCTACATAGCAATCAAAATTTTTTTTGAACTATTAGAAGACATAAAAGTCAAGTTCGAAAAAAATCAAACGTGTCTTCTTTTTTAATTAACAGGACACAGGAAACTGAGCAAAGTTAATATTGCATTGCACAAATCTATTAATTTTATTTCTAGCGCCAATAGTTTATTCATTAATTTGTTTCAACGCTGCGGCGTGGTGGCGTAGACAATTTGGTTGTCCAAAACAATTTACTCTTTCAATTAGTGCTTGAAGAATGAGAAGAATGTTAAAAATATTGCGCTAGAGTGTGAAGTGGGCCATTAGAGACTGTGAATAAACATGTAACTTTTGGCGCTAAGACATATAAGCCTTTGGCCTTTACACAGACTTGGGAGAAGCCCACCGGGCATTCCTAGCCTGACGCATAGTCACCACTTAGATAGTTGTTTTGACACGTAACCCTATCTCTATAACAAACTCAATTATAAACAATAAATTTGCCTTTAAAGATAACTTTATGGCTCATCTGTAAATCATTATTATAATTGGGGCAGACTGCAAAAATAACAAAACCAGACAAAATGAACATTTTATTATGTGACATAAATGTGAGGCTGATGTGGAACTAATTAGCAGATAAAATTTTTGGTGAGCCTTCAGACTATTTTTTAGTAATATTTTAGACATTTCAACTAAGACCTTTAGCTTTCAATATAAACCTATGGCTAAATCAACAAGTTATATTTATTATAAGCGAACGCGACTAACATTCGTGTATAAAGCAAGATGATAGATAAATTTACGTTTACCAAAACAAAACACTTACTGTGACATGTTTTTATACAAAAAGATTGTATCAAAACATTTGCATTTTAAAAAAAGTTTTATTCAATAAAATAGTTCATTATAAAGAACAAAAGCTTTTATGTTTTTGCTTTTCCTCACTTTGGTGCTCATGGCCAAGAGCAGCTCACATGCAATTTTACAATTACATGCTTCTTTTGTATACTGACAAACTCGATGGTATTGAAAGGAGCCTCTGCGAAATAGGAGATAATCTCAAGCGGTTCAAACCAAATGATAAACATCGTTCTCCAAAACCAATCAAGTCATACGAGGGACACTCTGGGACAAGTTTAAAAAGCTCGTTGATGTAAAGAGAAACTTGACAATAGTAGCCTGTCCGAAATGTATTGCAAGATTAAGAGTGAGGTGACGAAGGCCCTGGAAAGGACACCATTGGAGTTTTTACATTAGAGAACTGTTACTATTACAAACAGAAAACGAATCCTAAACCAATTGATAACGTCTTGGGTAGAAAACGAGAAGAGGGGCGAGAAGAATGGCGGAAGTTAATAGCTTTCGCGAATCCAAAGTATAGGGACAGTTATCATCTTCAAGGGCCGACCTTGCAAGCTCGCGATTGTTTTTCTCGTGTTCATTGTTTACTAACACATAGACACAGTCTCAAAGACAAGTCATACAGGGTGACGATGAATACAGCAAGGGTCGTCAGTACAGTTAGCTCCAATTTGTTTCAACAAGCAATTTTACAAGCAACAGCAAACGGAATTACAGTATATTCACGATGTGCGATATATTTAATGTATTACGCAATTGATGTTCTAAATAATAATAAACGTAAACAGTATTCCAGTATTTAAAACCTGTAATTGATAATTGTTTTGTAACAATGACAGCAAATTTTTAAAACAAAAGTGACATTGTCCTTGAAGCAACGAATTGTACAAAGGAAAAGACCTGTATTAGCGTCATCCTAAAGCAAAAGACATGTATTAAGCGTTATCTTAAGCAACTTGATATAAGAGGTTAGATCGCATTTTGCCTACGCATGAATTAAAGTTATCTTTTCAAGTGGTCAATGCGGAGTAGCGACTCCCAACTTTCTGCATTGGGGCTGGGGGAAAAAAGAGATAATTGTTCTTAGATTGTCTATGGACCCTGCCCAATGAGAGATGGAGGAGAGAAAAGAAAAAGGCAATTAATTTGTAAGCTCACTCGGGTGCCCCTTCACATCAGTTGTTTTGAACAAGCTTAATTTAATTAGTTTCACAGCATTAGCACAAGGTCTTGTGACATACCGCTCGGTAAAAAGTTGTAAAAAAAAAAAGACGAGATTATCGTATCTGTGATGTCGTGCTACATGGTCCATGAATAGCAGTCATAGTTTGGGAATTAAAAAGTTTGGCAATTTGTTACACTAGCAGATACAACGATAATAGATACTCAAAGGGATAATGTTATTGCTCGAAGGGATAATGTTATTGCTCGAATGGATAACGTTATTCGCGCAAGGGAACCAACAAAGAGAATGTAATTGGGTTAGCATCGGGGAAAACTGGACCCAAATATATTTGTTTAAAACTTCAGTGATCAGATACTGCATATCTGTAATGGCTTGTGCGCTGCCCGTTAGAAATTTGCGGGGCTGAGAAAGAGAAACAGAAAAAGGGGGAGGGTTAGAAGGAGAACAAGGAAGAGACAAACTCGTGAATTCTGATCTGTAATAGAAGGTTCGAAAATGAATTTGGTCAGAAACATTATTTTCAAAACACAAGCAACTTGCTAAATCAAGCGTTTGTAATATAATATAAATTTCACATGAACGAACCGCTCACGGTTTATTTTTAAATTCTCATATCAGTTTCCATATTAATAACAGATTGGGGACCCATAACAATGATCTGCCTAAATTAAATTGATTGGAGACGCCCAGCATCTGCGCAACGTTGTTGTGTGTGAATGCACTCGACGTTCCAAGTAGAACATGACTATCAATGCACCTCGTGAAGGACGATTTTCACGACAAGCAAGTATCACATGTTATATTATTTTATCGCATGTAGAGTTTTTTCCCAATCCAAAAAGAACATGGTCTTGGGAATGTCCAGCAAGGTTTCATTCGAGATATTCTTGGGCAGGGATTGTTAAGACGGTAAAACTCTATTGATAATTGATTTACACGGTTAGACGGTACATCAACCCGCCCGAAAACAATGATTTCTTGGCATTGTTGATAGCGCCATGGGAAGATATGTCTTACGTAATAAACATTGACAGCGCTAAGAAATACTGTTACCTTTTTTGGCATCACAAATCTTAACTGTGAAAGTTTATCAATGTCCTTCCCCAATCATTCCCAATGACTTTCCAAATCGATGACTGGTTAACCTAATACGACAACTCATTGGGTCAAAAAAAGAAAAGATATTACGCCCTAATCATAAATGGAGGGAAAATGTAATGGGGAAGTGGAAGGGGGCATCGCGCGCTATTGGAATTCTCAATAGCATGTTACCATCTAATCGACATACATATCCATCGTCCGGCAATTTCTTAATTAATCTGCCAGCTGTTATTATTGTTATTACTGTATTATTGATTGTCATGTTTATGCAGTCCCCTCTTTTTTTCATTGGTTTGTGTTTCATTAATCAACAATTCTTATTTAAAGTCTAAAGTCGGATACCCGACCACTTGTGTAGTACACATTCTGTATGTGACACTGTTTCTGCAAGTCGTTTATGATACTGTTTTCTCAACTTGGATTTGATTTATTTTCGCTCCATTACTATTACTTGTTGCGGTATGTGGGAAAATATGGAATTATCCGGAAATGCTCGGAGTTGACTAAGCAAAAGCGAATAGGCAAGAAGGTCTGCATAGCTGGATACGGGAACATGCCTTCTATTGTCGTCCTCGTGCAATGGCGATTGTAACAGGGGTCGTACGTCATAAATTTATGCTGTGCATGTTGTCATCATGCATTACACATTGTTTGCTTTACCATTTAACCTTATAATCATAGTTCCCCGAGTATTGTCTCACGGACTGGGGTCTTCGGAAATAAGTAACTTATACTTCCAAAAATAGTCAGCCAGCCACAAAAGGGTACATTCTACTGGAAGACCGTGTGAATTTGGTGTAACAAAGCGGTCAAATATATTAAGATGTATTAAAAAGTGTATGCCCTCATCGATTTCTTTTTGTTCACGTATAACTCTTTTTTTTTTTTTTTTTTCTGCAAAGAAAAACATCATTTCACAACATTCCACAATGGCACGACTACAAGTTAATCACGTAAAGAGCGTAGCAAAGATGTTACTTGCAAAGAAAAGGTATGCTTGGAAAAAAAAAGAAGAGATGGGTTGAGAGTTTTTGGGTGGCAGAGGAGGACTACACAAGCTGCGCACTCGGATATCACCGTCAAACCGCGAATGCGTATCCGTCACGTCATCACGATTTTCAAAAATGTCCAACAACCAACTCTACAGCAAGCAAGGCGCTCAGTTGTTTAATGTCAACACACACTTGTCAACAAGCAGATGTTATCTCTCAATGTCAACAACAAGGTTACTTTGCAAGACTACTCTAACCAACGCAGCGACGACATTGTTTTTCATATTGATCAAAACGCAGCAGCAATCACTTATCACATAACGCATTCAATGTTTTGTTTCTCCTTCTCACTCGTCACAACCTAATCATTATTACTTTTCGATGCTTCATCCAGCTCGAAAAACACAGTAGCCCAAAGCTTTGGTCTATGCTCAGTCTGTTCACATGCTCTCTCTACACCTACTTGGTGTCAAAGCTGTCAAGCCGCTTATTTTCAATCATTTTTTTCGACCTGGTCTTCATCATCACCTGCTCTCAACACTCTCATCCAACAATCACAACTTAATGCACAACATGAACATGATTATGTCGAGTGGATCAATTATGACAGAATCGAGCAAGTTCGACTTCTTAACAAGGGACATTTCGGTGTAGTTTATAAAGCAATATGGCTCGATGGGCCGAGAAAAGTATGGGACGAGAAAAAAGGGTGGACGAGATCGGGATGTACTAAAATTGTCATGAAAGCACTGAACGATGATAATAACATGTCGTCATTCGATGAAATAATGAGAGAGGTGAGTGGATCGACTAGAAAGTTATTCTGGATCACGGCGTTGTCGTTTTGGTTTGCTGACGGACACTATTTTCTTTTACAACAGCTCGACACTAACATAAAATGCTCATCTCAAGCACGAGGAGTATTGCGTTGCTACGGCATAACCAAAGATCCCTCAACCGACACATACATGCTAGTTCTCGAATGTTGCGCCAACGGCGATTTACGTAAATTTCTTCAAACATCCTTTTCCACACTCGACTGGCCGACCCGCCTGTCCATTCTTCACTCGATAATAAGCGGAATACGCATAATACACGACAAGGGATACGTCCACCGCGACATACACAGCGGAAACGTGTTCATCAAAGCAAATCTCACCGCACTGGTAGGCGATCTCGGCCTATGTCGATCTGCCGACGAGCCATTCGCAAAGGCAAAAATCAATGGAATATTACCGTACATTGCGCCCGAGTCTCTGATCGGTTTCGGATTTAGCAAGGCGTCCGACATATATGCGTTTGGGATATTAATGTGGGAGCTGTCGACCGGGACGACTCCGTTTTCGTATCGCGCATACGACGACGAATTGTCCTATGACATTTGTAACGGAACGCGGCCTCGCATTCAAGTCGGTACGCCGTCTCGTTATATGCGATTAATGCAGAAATGTTGGGCGGAGGATCCGGAAGTGCGACCTAGTGCAGAAGAGGTGTGCGCGATTATTGAACAATGGTTGCATGAGGATGGGGCGAAGCAAGTGGAAGCGTGTGAAGAAAAGATAAAACCGAGTGAAGAAAAGATAAAACCGAGTGGTGGGTGGATGAATAGGATTAGAAAGCGTGGGTGTGGTGTTAAAGTAGCAAATGATAATATGTGAAATGAGTTAGAATGTATTTTGAAATTGCTTTGTTTATATTTCTATATTCATTTGGGGAGATGTATTAGTAATGAGTCATGTGCAGCTGTGAAAGGATTGTAATAGCCATGAGATGTTGTATTGTCAATATTAGTCATATGGTTGATTTATTATTGTCTTGCTTTTTTTTTTTTTTTAATATTTGTGATGTATATCAATTTTTTTCGAGCTCCTAGTTTTTCAAATGATCCTTTGTAAATAACAGTTTTTCCTTTTTTCCTGCTTGTTAATTGGAATAAAAAACATGCTGAACAAGTGTCACGCGAATTTACGCAGTAACATAAATCACTCCGCCACCACGTTTTGTCGATCCGCAACTATAACTTTGTGTGTGTGTGGGGTTAGGGTGGGTTCGACCGCAAATATTTATTACTATATACGGGACAAAGTTTTATCGTATCGAATTGGACCGGTTAAATTCGGATAAATTTGTTTCTACGGCACCGGCTAAACACAATCTTTTCCTTTTAAAAAATTTCTATGTTGAGTAGTAACGCTGGCCATCGCGTCGGGTAATATTTTAGGACCTGATATTCAATCATCGCAATCATTGTTGAAAGAAAAGACGGTACGTTTTAGGCAAACTCGTAGTATGGCCGATAGGATGTTTGAATTCTGGTCTTTTTTGTTTCGCTTTTACTTTTAATGTTTCTCGGCTTTGGTTGCGTATTTCCCTAATAGTCATTTAGTATATATTACATGTATTACAGGGAATATAATGAATTCCTTGTTGTCAGCGTCCCTTGCATAATATAATCAATGAGAATGCGGTACACTTGTTATACTAATATAAAAAAGGCGATTGCACAACGATCTTAACTTGTTATGCTTTTCTAAATATAGCCATTCAACCTTTGACTATGAAGAAAACCGTAAACATAGTAATAATAATAACAATAACAACAATAATAAAATATAACGTATATCCATGGATCCGTATTTGAACCCTGCCAACATACTGCCAAGTAAATGGGTTAAAAACACTGAACAAACAGTCTTTGTGTTACACACATTCTAAACTTCCTGTGGCCTTGATAAATATAAATAGAAATGAATATAATAGTCTACGTGATGACTGCGGTTGATATACAAAATATTAGTCAGACCAACGCGTGTGCGCCACGCACTGCTGACCCGTCCACGGGATCGCCATTCAATTTTTCACAACGAATAAATTAGGATACTCGTCGGACAAATATAAAAGCAGAGCTATTCCCACCATCCACGACAATTTTTTTCTTGTAAAACCGAAACTATCACACCACCATGATTAAAACCAAGACTAGAAAACTTAGGAAATATCTTAGACGGATATTTGCACGTTTGAACTTGTAAGTGATCTACTAATTCATTAATCATTAATTAACATGAACCGAATAGCAATTAAGCTAATCTACTATTATCTTATAGCAGAAAACATCAAAGACGACAAACGTCTTTTTCATCGATATCCCTAGAAGTATCAGTGCACAATCCAGACACTGGACAATCTCCAACCTCAAACAAGCGACCAAATTGTGTCGATATTAGACGACGCAATTCGATTATTCCGCTTGCTAAACCGCACAATTCGGATGCATCTCGTTCAAAATTATCGATACACACAAAGCCGGAAACAACGCAACTTTTCGGCTCGTCTACTCTAAAGCGGGCTTGGAGACGCCCACCCAGTCCTCCATCATACATGCTTGTTGTACCTGACCCTGCCGATGTCTTTATACCAGTAATAAAACTCACACCCGTACAATGTTCATGTGGCTGTTCCGCTCAGCATGGGTACAGTCCGACGGATGTGCAGGAAATCAACACAAATTTCCTTGATCCGTATTTTCAAGTTAGGAAACAGAGAAATGCCACCAGAAAGACTCGATCAAATGATGGTATTCAACAATAAGAGACATTGAATGAACTATTATTATCTAGACATTCGATATTAAGATATATATATTTCTATACATACGATGTTCTAATCTTTGTATTATATATAAGATAATTTATTATTATATGAGATGAAATGGACATTTTACAATATAACGTATAAGTAAAGGTGCTGGTGACATTATAGTTATTTTGTATCTTAAAAGTAAGCAAGTATCGGCGAGCATGGTTTCTTAGAACAACCCAATATACATAATTTACATGCATTACAATAGTTTTAATAAAATTGGGTCATAAAACAAACGAAACGTTGTGGCATTGTCATAATTGTAAATGTTGTTTATAAACAGACGTATAATTAGGGTTCTCGCTAGCCAAATAAATTTAGTCGCAGCATGCATGAATGGAATGAGTCAATGTGCATTGATGTAAGTGTGAGTAATACTAGAAAGGGTGAATTATTTGAGTCAGCCCTTTTGTAATGTCTAGTCTTTACCCCGGAGATTCAGCCTGTTTATTGTGAAGGATGTAACAGAGAAAATTCTGTGGCAAGTTGGACCAAACTTTTGAGAGAATTTAAAATACATTTGTTACTCCGAAATAAAAATAAGTGGTGTCTCTCAAAATATCGTTTTCATTGGTCAAATTCGGCCTGGTGAGTTTTATGGTGAACGCCACTCATACAAAAAAAATTGTTTTACAGCCCCGTTTATTATCAATTTTCGATGGTAGTACGTAAGGTGTACATGGCATTTGTTTCGTTCTACCTTTTATGTAGGCAGACCAATACTATTCTAGTCATCATTATTACTCACCCAAAATTGATCACAATGCTGAAACGGGACATACAATAAATGGGCATCTTTTTGAGGGTGGGGGGTGACAGTCAATTCTCTTACTCATAATGTCTCTTTACGACAAGTGTCATTAATTAGGATAGTGTCACAAATACTTATGACCTAGTCATGCATTAATGACGAGCAGTCGACAGATAAACGAGGATAAACAATCGAAAATAGCCAACAAACGCAAATAATTATAGAACGAGTATACGTAATCGTTTGCAAAATATCAGAGTGGACTACTGTTGTCATTTGCGTCTTGCGTAAGATTATGTGCTAATAAAAGAAATTTGCTATTGAAGAACCTGAAAAGTAATCACAATGAAACAAGCAAAAAATGTTCAAATAAGAAATTGTCATTCTGAATCAATTACAGTGTCATTGCTTTTCAAACACCTTTGAAAAAACATCTTGCATTATCCTTATACGGATAACTATTTATATCTGCTATTTCCCCCGTGCTAAGAATTTTATTTCTAAAAAAGTCAAGATTTACTAATTGCCAAGGAGCATTGCAACACAACTGTTTCAGGAATTATATTTCTTTGAATCGTATCCAAATTATTTCAGCTGACACACACGCCGCAGTTCTTTGAATTCTAAACCTGTTGTTGTGTAAAGTTATTACGTTACTTTATTTACTGTGTTGCATTAACACAGTGTCAGCGTTGTTACTTCTAACATGTTCACAGTACACAACCATACAGTAATAACGTTTTGGAATGTATCCAGATAAAGTAACGATGAATTCGATATGTATGCATCCAACGAGCTCTCACTTTACAACCACTCAACATGATAAGTTTCACTTATTTCGTATGCTCTGGGTTCTAAAGTTTGTCAGATGTCTTCCTGATACTCATTTATTACTGTGTACATTGTATGTGATAGAATGTCGCGCGATATATCAGTTTATATACAGACACGTGTATGCCAATATCTCATTATTAATATTGGATTGGCGATCTCGGCGAGAGTCACATGCACACGATTTTTAATACGATCTTAAAAAGTTAATAACCACTTTCAACATATATTATAAAGTCAACGGTACCGTGTATTAATTATTCCGAATTGGGATAAAGTGCGTCATTATTTACGCGAAGCGAAGAACAACAAAAACGCTTGGCGAGGTGCAGACAACTTTACCCAACATTCCGATTCCGTTTCTACTGCCAGTGATTTTTGAATTTACAGTTTAAAAGTACACAGCGTTGAATAGCGTCATAAGGGAATTCAATTTGAAGCTTTCTGAAAACAACCATCATAATTACAATTATTTCGATTTCTAGATTGTCGTTTTAATATTTTCTTCTAGTAGTGCAATTGAATTAAATCAAACCTTCTATTAATTACATTTAACCAATTGCACTCGCAATTGTTGCAAGTGTAAATAGAAACCCTATAGTAACAAGCCATTGTCTTGTAGCAATATTCTTGTAAGCATCAGTAATTTCTTATATGCATCTGTCTATACACATTCTCGTGTCCCATCTTAATTCAATCCCTCTTTTATAATATTCCTAAAAGTCAAGCTTACCCTTCTACCTCTAACGATCTTTTGATCGCCTAAATACTCAATCTCGTCTTTTGATATCGAATGCTTATAGTCAAATCGGGATGACTTGGCCATTACTAACAGTGATCTTTGGGCTAAAATAGGTAAGAATTCAAAAAGGACTTGGGTCATATTCATTTTCGCATGTAAAACGAGGATTCATCATAGCTTTGAGACATCAACTTACGTAACAGCACTTTAATCTCATCTTCGCCTTCTTTCTCAAATCGCATCAAACAAGGGGACAAGAGAGAGAGCGACAATATTGTCGGACCAAAAAGCGATACAACGTCCGTGTGAGGCATTATGCCTAGTAAATATAGCAGGTATTACGTCTTGGACTGAATTCATCGATTCAAGATGGAGCAAGTTTGAAAAAATACCTTGTTTCAAGTTGTATTCGTTTACGGTACACATATCAGGTGGAGTTGCAACTATATCCTCTGACACAAGACGGGACAATATAAACGAGAGCATCGATGGAAGCGGTCCCATATACCGAGCATTCCTAAATGACGAGATCAGTAAGGGTTTGAAATATAATATCATTACGCCGGGGGGGGGGGGGGGGGGAGGGACTGAAATATTACCTATATCGATAACTGAATTCATATCCGTAATGTTGTGAGCGTCGTTTCATCTCTGGGTTGGGACTAAGGAACGATATACGCTTTACGTTTTTAGTTTGACAAGAAAACAGCAAACGAACAGTCTACATACTTTGCATTATTGATCAAACTTACGGGAGGCCATTACCGCCCCATTCTCGCTTATCTATTTCATTTATCAGTTCAGACTCCTCTTCGAGAGTTATAAAGTTTTCTATTACACGCAATCCATCAATTGATCCTGTTGACATTGTACAGTTAAAAGAATGTCGCTCCCGCATCAAAAATCATGTTCTTGCATTTTCATTGGACGCGAATGATATGCAGCAGACTTTGGAATCCAATTCGTTGACCCCTACTACTGACACATTCAGTTTAGACTGTTACCAGAATAATTTCCTAAACGGGATTTTTTCATTCAAGTTTTTCCGTTTTATGGTTAGCTGACAATGTGTTATTTATTGGTCACGAAACAAATCAACTTGAGAGAAAGTTAACATTCTTTCCTCGTTATTTTTTCAAAACAAGACGTAAACGTTACTATCGAATATCAAAGGTTTTATAAATAATCCTAATGCAAAAGTCCCGAGACGGACTAACTCAAGTTCAAGTAAGTTGTCTTTTTTCGAAAATTCTCTCTTCGTTACATTGATTATTAAGAAGCACCACAGTAAAACAATAACATATACTTTCGTGCGCGCCGCGCGCAAACCTTTTGGTCTGTAGACATACCGTTAACGATCGCAATGATTTGATAATCAGAAAGAATGAATTCATAAAACAAGTCTGCTCGAGATCGGAGGACTGCTGCGTTACTTATTGTTACTTCCTTAATGGGGAAGCGTCGGCTATGACCAGGTCACCAGTAGCTTGCCTGCCGGGATCGGACGGGTTTCACTGTATAAGGGCCTGCAACCCGAACGTTTCTTTGTTAAAGGGGAGACATTTTACAGTCGCACAGTATCACCAAGATCGAAATGCATTTTAATTTCCAAAAATCATTGTGATTATTGGATCTCATTCTCTAGTCTTTACATCAACTCCCCTTTCCCCCCTTTCCATCTCTCACTCTCTCTTCGCCCTTTCTCGCCCGAACAACTATGCCCCAGACATCAATACCGACCCTAACCCCGACTAGCAGCGGCACAGACCAGCTTTCATCTCTTACACCAGACAAGTTGAAACTTTTGTCACAATTCCGATCCAATCTGCCCAATCTTCTCTCATCCCAAAAACTATCGCCATCAGAATCGACCCTAAAACCGATCACAACGGACATTGCTTTGTATTGCTATCTACAAGGAAACAGATGGTCGTTGGCCGAAGCTGAGAAACAGTGGTTGAAAACCGTTGCCTGGAGAATTGCTTACAAGACCAGCGAGATAAGTCACGAGGATGAGGATGTCAGTAAATGTGCGAGGTTTCGGACTAATTACGTTAATGGGTTTGATAAGTTTGGGCGACCTCTAATATATTTGAAAAAGAGGGCCGATAAGCATGAGAAACATGACTTTGCGGCTGGATTGAGGCTACTAGTTCATTCGGTAAGGATGTAATGATATTATGTGACTCTACCTTATCTTGCCTTACCATGCCTTACCATGCCATAACACGCTCTTAATCCATAAACCACTTTAGCTCGAAACAGCTTTAAAAGTGATGCCTTCTACAGCTCATCAACTGGTCATAATCATGGATTTTACACTCTTCCATCAATCTCACAGCGTTCCTCTTCCTGTTGCCCGCGAAACTCTTACGATTCTATCAACGCACTATCCCGAACGGCTTGCTCGTGCATATTTGGTAAACGCACCGTTCCTTTTACGGTGCTTTCTCAAGTTACTTTCTCCATTTATGGACGAAGTTACTAGAAATAAAATTGTATTCGTCGACAACGTTCCTACAGAGGCAAATATGCAAGACGGAGCAGAAACCAAAAACGGTAAAAGCAAGATTGACCCGATATTAGCAGAATGGATTGATGAAAGTATGTTGGAAGTAGCTTATGGAGGGAACTTGAATTTTGTGTATGAACACGACATTTATTGGAGCTTTGCTGAAGAGAACGGGATCAAGGCTTGGTAATGATCAAATGCAAATTAAAATGATCGTAGACGGGTTAGAAAACTCTGAACTGTGTGAAGGGACTATTTGCGACATAGAACGGGCCTTATAACTGGCCCTCAGAATTTAATAAACATAGAAATTTGTGATCAAGCATATTAGATATTACGTGAGTGGTTGTCAACTTGACAAGGTTTATACGTTATGTCTTTCTTAATACAAGGCTGAAGGTTGTGGGGAATAGGTCTTTGCTTGTTGAAATTTTTCAGCTTATAATGGATACTTGGTTGTCGTGACATATTCCGGCGTTGAGTCTTAATCAACACTGAGCTCGCTATGACAATTAATATGGCAAAGAATTGATATTGATCCAAAGTATATCATGTACAGAGACGGATCTTTTGAATTAAAAAAATGCGAGCGCTCTTTGTCTTTTAAAAATTTAGCGGCTTTCAGTTAGTTATCGATCAACGAGTTCAATTAACTCTAAATTGAGTTATTGGTTCACCAATTGCTATACTATTAGGTAGAATAATTGTTCCTCGATATTAAACTTGATGCAAATACGGTTTTAATAATTCGACAGCATCAACGGACGTTGGCTCGAAGAATTCTTGAAATTGATTGTTTTGAGCAATACCATTATTTTATTTGTGAAGTTTTGTTAGACTTGTAACAGAAAATTGGAACTGTCGACTTATTTTGCGTACTCTTAACGCATCAGTCGTGACATTAATTCATAAGTCTAACCCTCTCATAAATATTTTAATTCCTGAAATGACACGTACATTGAAGTGATCAAATGAGATGATAGAATGAAACGAGATATTAATAAAACGAATGAGACGTACAAAATTGGTGTACTTGGACATTTAATCCATTACGTCAGTAACTGGGATAATTTGAAGATGAGTCAGAGATCAACTTTGCATTACAACTTTAATGTTACTCTTTAATAAAAAATTAATTGGTTGAACCTATCCATTTTCATAGTGATTACAAATACAATGTTTATCTTTGCAATAATTCGATTAATTTTAATTTTACACTAAATGGTGAAAAAAAATTACGTGAATATGACCAATTCTTCTCAAATCCGGTTTGCCCAATCATAAATCGTATTACATCCTCTTGGAAAATAAAAACAATGTCTGCAGTAATTCTGCGATAAATAGATAAAAACAAAAACTAAGAACAATAGATTGCGCAAATTGTTTAACGTGCATGGTAATGTAAAGCTCGTTATACAACAACGTTTGTAAGAAAAAAATGTCGATATTAATAATATACACGACAGACAAGGCTGACAACTTAAGAGCTCTACGAAAGACTACAAGTTAAACTTTTGAGAAAGTTGGTAACAAAAGCACAAGAGCACTGATAAGGTTACAGGAGCAAGTTACTAAAATTAGAAACTTTTTTTTGGGATTAACAATAATAAGGCAGCATTTTAGGGGCAGGTCAGTAGAATCAAATCTAATTTATTTAAGACAATGACCACAAAAGGATAATGCGGAACAAAAGGGGCATAACGTGACTATATTAATACTGTCAATCTTTTAGCTCCCGTTCGCGTCATCTTCTCAATTACAAACTTTTTCGCAAAACAGACAACGACGGTTACCGAAAATCAAACCTATTACGTTATGACACCAAACAATCACGCCAGCGAACGGTAATAACTCTTCCAGAGAAAGCGTAAATAAATGCTGGACGCCTACGAAAGCCGTCGTGACCTCTTCGAACGTAAATTTTTTCGCGACAAACTTTTTTACCCAACAAAACTGGTAAATTTATTGCTGTAATTAAATCGAGTTTCTGTCAAGGTAAACTTACTGTATGGTAAGCAAAACGGGGGGAGGGGAGGCAGTGTTTATCACGACAACGGGCAGCAAAATGGCATGGCGGCAAGGCTAAGCGTACATATATATATTCGGGTGTTTAAATGACAAATAACAGAGTTAAGTGTACGTATACGCGTTTAAGAGACATCTTAGCGGTGGCAAAGTGGCAAAATCAAGTGCACACATATAAAATCGAGGGATAATTTAACGTTGTTATCCATATGCTAATTATTTTTTCTTAGAGTCGATTGTTTGATTGCATCGAACTTTTTCTATTTCTGCTCCTACCTCAACGTGGTGAGCGGGTGACAACGTCTATGAAAATATTTTGAAATTGACTAGACGCGTTTTGATTCACTTTTGTAGTTAACGGCAATGTGAAGTCGAAGGGCTAGATTTGAACTTTATGGT
>CAJVPJ010000188.1:0-36675 GCA_910592205.1 Paraglomus occultum
GAGATTATGAGCCACGGTACCGGTAACAGAAAATCGGTCACGGGGATTTCAGCATCATCCGATTTCAGCATCATCCGTGACATTTAATATTAGGTATATGTATATGTATCGAAGGTATGTATCAAAGAGTATATTATATATGCATCGGGTATATATCAAAGGTATACCATAGGAAAGAGTTTATTTTTTTCCCTTAGAATTCTATTATTTTACTTAAGTAACTTGTGACAGATATAGAGAAGTAATCAAGAGAGAAACAAAAAGGCTCAAACTCTCAAACAGCTGTCACAAGTTCTGTCACAAGTACTGCAAACAACTAGTGACATCTAGTAACAACTTGTGACAAAAGTTTCAATGTATAAAAACTAAAAAAACCCAGTGTCTCTTTAATGAAGATTTTTGAATGAAAAGGAAATTCTAAAAATTCTTTAATGTTTACACTATATCCAGAGTCTGACTTCCAAAGACAACATCCTCAGTATGCGTTGCTATAGCAGGAGGTATTTCAGAAAGTTTAAAACCCTCATTGTTATCATCATTTACTTTGTCATCATTTACAAAAAAAATAGTACTAAAAACAAGAAATGTGGGATATGCCCATATAAATATCAAGTTTGTTGCCCGAATCTGACAAGTAGTGTGAAGTAAGGGAAGAGAGTAGTTATAGGAATCTGGACAAGTAAATGGAATGTTCCCCATTTCATGAACTGTGTATGCTGTGTATGTACCTTTTATTATTATTGAAATATCAATAAGATTAAAAAAGATGAAATATATAGCATAGAACATTCTCTGATTGTAGTCTATAATGGTCCTTACTTGGAACTATTAGCCAGGCAATCACATATCCACAGCCAAATGTGGACCTATATAATTTGATAGTTAAAAGTTTAGTAATATAATAATGTTTAGATAATGTAAAGTTAAAAGATAGAGTATACATAATAGTATCAATAGCAATTATATCACAGCCGAATATTGTACACGTCATAAAGATTACAATAGCACCTATAGGAGTTAATGCTAATGTCAAGTATCTAATAAGATTTAGATAAAATCATAAATTTTAATGATATCAAAGATAAATAACCAGTTTTCAAAGATAAAAAACATTAATTTACTTACACGTTGTCAATAGAATGTAATTTGAGAATTCCATTAGACATACCAAATAAAATCACTTTTGCAAGTTCTAAAAAATTATAACCAATTATTATTATTATATCATTATTATTATAAAGCTTGTTAATAAATTACTTACGAAAGGCTGGACAAGCAAAAGCCAACAAGATAGTTATCATATACACCAAATACTTAAATAATGAAAAGAAACTCATTTTCAGGAGAAGTTAAACATTGATTAAATGTAAGTTTTATAGAAAAGGGCAGTAAATAAACGGAGAAGACATCTTTATTTACATAAAACCCATTCGTTTATATGCAGTTCATTAAATTTGTGTAACAAATAATGATAAATTGGTGATCAAACTTTCTATTATTATTGACCTCCGCCTGCCATATGCAGATAATATATCATCACTTTTTTCACGTCACGAATTTGATCAGTCATATCTTGGTGAGAATCTACGCTATCAAATCGACCAAGCTATCGTTACATAGCCTGAGCTTCGGGCTTACGTTCGATCTTAGGAAGGCTAAATAGAAATTGCTCGGCATTGCGTGTCTATCCCCGGTTTCTCATGTGGCCAGAAATATGGAATACACCACCTTGGTGTCTGTCATAAAAAGCAAAATGCACATCACTCGAGCGTGCCCTAAAATGCAAAACGCACGTCATACTGGCGCATATCTCAGTGGTTCTTAAGCAATAATCAAGCTTATTACTGTAGAGGTCAAAATGGATAGCTATAAAATAAGTAGGTAACAGTATATTCATAAGTAGGTAACTTGAGTTTTGCAATTTACACGTCATACTTAGGGATATTTCATTGGTCAAGTGACTTGAATTTTGCGATCTTGAGGAGGCAGACCGCAACATTAAGCCAGATCAAGCTATCAATAAACTCTTAATACAGGGGGTTTCAAAGCTTATATAGAAAAGCTAGATGAAGAATACGATTCTGAGTCGGATTTCGATCTCGAAAATGAATTAAAAGATATCTCTATTCGTAAACCTGCAATCAAGAATTACATCGGGCCCACAAATGACGATATATGATTGGATGCATCGTTAGATGTATATTTTTTTGCCCATGTGACCCAATGACGGAAATCGGCCATGATTACTAAACCCATACATTATGAGTGACGACAAAAATTAGCCACAGTCGTCATTTGAGTGACGTGAAAAATAGAAATTCACGTCAAGCCACGACACATACCTTGGTGGCTTTCGAATGACGATACAAACAAATTTACACGTCACCTGATGAGCAGACTATATCTTTGACGAGGCAAACGCAAAACGCACGTCACTCGAATGACGAGGCAAACACAAAACGCTCGTCATTTTCGGGGTAGTTATAGTCCAATCTAAGTGGGATAATTGGAGTCTGTACAGACTCCAATTATCCCACTAACCGTTTGAGGACAATAGTTTGGCCGCATACCATCTACCTCTAAATACCGCCTATACTTAGCTGTATAGACTGTTTCGTAACCGCCAGATCCAATCTCTTTGAGTTCGTAAAAGTCGCTATACCGCATGTACTTTATACGTTGATTCGTTCGTGTGAAACTATCCAATAGTGAGTGTACGTCGTAGTAGAAAACTAAATAATATTCCCGAGTATATGGATCCCGAGTGATTCCAATTATCCAAACATTATCCGATGTTAATATTTTGGGGTATTCCTTAGTTAGCTACAAATACAGTTTTTACAACAACGATCAATTTAAAACGCGTGATACACACAATACCATTTTTAATCGTTCCGTTCGTCAACTATCTTTTTGAGTGCCACTCGTATCAATTCATTTGTTGTTTGTTCTAACCAGTCCGCTACATGCGTGCATCCATGGCGTAATAATGACATATGTTGTACGTCTTTTAATAGCGAATACTCTATCCATCGTAGATAGGCATCATACTCATGCTCAGTATTACTCCACGACTGCATAATAAACGAATCCAGTGACTTGTTGCCCGTAGTCCAATCAACGGGCCGTGGTGTTTTACACGCATAACAGAATGCATTGATCTTGGAGTTTAACAATCGTATGCACGCCAGACATAATCCAATTTCATCACGTTGTTTTACCAGACAATACTTTTGTTTGCTTGCATCATATGTGAATCCGATGGTGACCCAAACACCCGTGGTGAGAATATCTGGATACTCATCACATAACTAGTAAAATGAATAAGTCAATAATAATTTAACAAATTCAATAAACATGACAAGTAAGTAAATAGTTTACCTCGGCATAATACGAATCACATGTCTCATCTGTTATTTCAAGTGGAATCAATTCAACAAGTGCATAATAGTTATCAGTAATAGGTAAATCGTACAAGTATCCTAATCTATCTCTCCCATCATTAATATGAATACAATCAAAGGGAATCCATTCCAAATAGGCATGATTTGGTGAGGTTGTTTGTAATTCGGATTTCTTAATAAACTCGTCGAGTTGCTTATTGTTGCTAGTCCACTTATTGGATGATTGTTTATGACCGCAAATGCACCACACGGGACTACATCGAAGTATTCCACATGCGGAGCAGAATCCGTATCGAGAATAACAGTGGTAAAACTGTCTCTCAGCAACCATGTAATAGTTATTATTGTACTTGGTAAACCCCTTTATGAGTTCATTGCGTTTATCAAGCCATTTTGCATATCTTCTGAACTGATTAACATCACTGCTATATTCGTGTGTCGGAAGTGAGTATATTCTAACAAACTCACTCACAAGTGTTGGTGTACATTCTTTGCTACTTCCAAGCAACACCAACGTTAATGTTGTTTCCGCTTCATGTGATGTAACTTTGTGAATAACATGATAGACATTGTTGATTCGAGTTGGCTTTACGTCGGTGATTTCCTCACAAGCAATCCATTCAAGTTTATGATTGCTTTCCAAGGAGGATTGAATTAAGCTGTCCATTGCTGGATTATTAACCGTCCCTGATGCTGACGACATGGTTTGATAAGAAGTTTCTCCAAGCATAATCACAGAGAGAGCATTCTCAACGGTTATTGTGCTACATCACACGGCCCTATGTTTGAATCTCTTGTTATAATTGGTGTCCGGAGATGAGTAGAATGGTTCGGTTTAAGTATTAAGAGGGTTGATTTGTATTTCAAACCCTGTTGTGCAATTTATGTGATGTTTACCACGTACTTACGCGATAGTGCCTATTATTAATTTACCTCAAATCATACGATTGTTCAACTGATTAGTGTTGTTTTTTCTATGTATATCACAAAAATACTGCGCTTGAGTATTGAAATTAAAAATTTCTGTTTTTATGATAAGATGTTTGATCAACGTATAATAATAAATAATATGCAGTATACTTAATTTTCTCGTATTTAGATACCCCAACTAACCGATAGAAAAGGCAAAAATGAAACGTTGAAACAGAAACGCAGAAACGCAACTCATTTCAACACGCAATGGTATGCTTGAAGAAACAAATTTATGCATTTCAAGTTATCACTAACAATATAAATAGTTAGGACTAACCTTTTCTTCGTTCGGGTAACGCAGATTATCAGTAAGGCTTGCGAATCTCAACTTCCAAACTTGTACATTGAACAAACGCATTTACTCAATGTTTGCTACGCAAGCTTGAAACCTATTGCGGATATTAAGCATCTGTCAACAAATGATAAAATAGTAAATTTTACAATGATTACGACTAAATTATTAATTGATAAACCAGCTATTGCCCGCAACATATTTGGAAGAATAGTCAACCTTGATATAACAAATTAGCGTCCAATGGCTACCTTTACGAGAGACGGAAAATAGACACAGCATACCGATTACGCTTACATTGAATGGTTTCTTGCACACTAATGTTTTATTATCATGAGAGAATCTGTTTCAATTTTTATTATTCAATTTATTTCATATGAAAATAGTCAGAATAGTTGACCCAATCGGTTCTTTGTTAATTTAATAAATATACATAATATCATGCTTAGAGTTTTTTCTTTGTTGACTAATTTACATAAACCTTACAAACCCGATAAACCCTTGCTCCATTTCCAACACTTTCTTTTTGTCAAGTATACTCACAATTATATACAGTTTTTGTCTAAATACAAATATTTAACAAAGCGTTTTCTGCAACACTCCAAAAAGTTATCTATCACATGTAATAGAAAATTCTTATGTTACACGATATGCATAAAACGATTCAAACAAAAAGGTAAACATTCTTTCAATGGTTGCCATCAATAGCCAAAAGACTTGGATATTCAAGAACATTCTCATGATACGAGACATTTTCATGTCCCTTTATCTCGTCAATTTTGTGTGTCCTGTCTTCATTAGAAGGACTACAGTCCACTCTTGCTATTGGTGATAACAATAAACTAGGGTTTGGAGTATACTGATCAAATATTGGGGGAGAAGGTAGATTGGATTGGGATGTGGATTGATGGGTGAATAAGGGGGGTAGGCAAGCAAATGGAGAGGTAGTGGCGGAAGATGGGTACGGAGACACAATTGTGTCCGTATTTTGAGTGGAAGTCATGCCACCTGAACAATCAGACAAGGTTATATAAATCAGACTCATAATATGCATGCAATGTGCAACATTTCTAGAAATGACGGTATTGATTAACCTACCACTTTGTGGTTGTCCCCACGTACAGTGCGCACATCGATAACAATTTATTATTTTGTTATCAAACGCCGTTCCTCCCATTCTGTTGTCCATCATGTCATATGGCGACGGATATATTGAATGTACTGGTTCGAAATAATTGATAAACGGTTGAGGTAATGGTAACACCGGCTCGGGAATTGGTAAAGCCGTGGGTTGCGCATGCGCATGGGGAGCAAACATTTGATTTTTCGAAACTGGCGAGTTGTCTGTCGTTGATTTCTGTATTCGCATTGACGGTGTAGCAATAAACGCCGGTCTCTTTTTTCTTTTTGCTTTGGTGGCGGTGGCAGTGGTGGCAGTGGTAGTGGTGGTGATTACAGTCGCCACATCATTAACTTGGAAACAGTTTTTTCTGCGCATATAACTTTTCGGCCGCTAACGAGATGTCCTTGTATGCTTTTTTAACATATTCTGGTTCCCTTTCCCACGAATAAGAAATCATTGACGACACGTCAGTCATTGCCAAGTGAAAGTTATTTTCCTTCAAATGTTTCACGTATTCGCTGCGATACATGATGAATGCGTTTGGGAAACGAACCAACTTTTTGCGTGACAATTTGGTTACAAAAGCAGTCGTGTCGATTTGCGGAGGAAATGGCAGTGTGACAGGGGGAAGCTTGGGTGTAGTCTTTTTTACCGAAAGTCGCATACACTGCTGCAATATTCCATTGCGGTTTATCGTTCGGTGGGTGGGTTTTGGGTCTTTCATTAGGGGCCTTGTTAAGACTTTTACGTCACGCACGCACGCGAATTAAATGGACGGTGTGGGGGAGGTGTTATCCTCCGCCTTTATATATCGTCGATGACTCATCCTTTTTCTTTGTATAGCTTAATCAGATAGAGGTCACACAAACAACAAACTGAATGTATTCAAACATCAACTCTTGCTTATCGATTGTTGTCTTGCATTTGTGTAATGTTTGCTGCGCCTTGATTACATATCGCCAGGATTATACGCAAAGAGAAGGCAATGTTGATGGTACAACATGTTTCATCACAGCTGATGAGATAGATTGAGATTTATTATACATGCCGAACAGTGAGTCGGAGATAAATGGATAAATTGACCAATCATAACGCCCAATATATCAACCGACAAATATATACAGATTACAGCATTCAAAAAAAGTTCCAGTTTGACAAATCTCTATCAAAACGACTTTGTTACTGAATATTTTACCAGATACAAAGAACAATTGGCTTAAAAAAGAAAGAGGATAGAATAAAGTTGGATCTTGCGTAAACGAACTTCTGTGTATAAAACAGTAGTCTTTTATAAAATGCGCGGTCTATGACCATGTCCAATAAAATTTTATGCTAATATTACGCAACACAATAATATTGCTGATTTCTATATAGATTATCACAGAGTATACAGCGGCACAACAATAAGCCTAATTGCTAAAATACGATAATGATTGTGTATGTTCTTTTGAAGGAAAAACCGGTTGAGCGTTCTTCGTGTTGCGTACGTAAACAGTTCGCCACAATAAACATGACGATTTTTGGTAAAAGTTATTATTTTTATGCAACTAATCCGAGGATCAAATGTAACAGGGACCCGTAAACTCTAGTCCTGATTAAGTATGTTGCACTGCATGCATTGTGTTTTCTTTTTTTTTTTTTTTTCTCACTTATTCACAAGAGAATGAATGTATGAACCCTTTCCAAGGTATGAAACATCCGATGTTATTTATAGCGTATTCATACAAGTCGCAAGCTCTATTGTAATGACCAAAATGTTATCGATGTTTCGAATATTGCGAAGTTGGTATGACGCAACTATAAAGCATGTAATAAAAAAGTACTGATCTGCAAATGGAAAAGAAAGGAATGTGTTTACAAATATTACGGCTAACACCAAAACAAGACGGGAACACGCCTCAATAACAAAGGGAAAAGGCAAAAAAAAACTCATATGATCTACGCGGCAGGTAATCACATGTTGTCCACTTAAACTAGGGACAGGTTTATCGAATGTTTGCATATTTATATTACAGTACTTATCGTGAACTGAACAATAAAAGATAAATTCATTGTGTGTTTGTGTTTACATAATATTGAGACATAAACTACAAACTTGAAGCATTTATTTGTTCGAATCGGGCAATTTAAATTAAAGTCGTCAGACCCCAACACAGAATCCCTACGCGTAAATATGCAGATGAAATGACAAGGTCAATAACGCCTAATCAGACTGAGTACTCGCGGATACTAACTGATATGGCTAGCGTTATCCATTCTCAGGTTTTGTTATTATTGTTAAAGGAACGTTCTATAGCCTCTCTTCGTTACTTGTGCGCTTTATCAATCCGCCAATCTATACACTTATCAATCAACAACTATCCTTTTACGTAAGCTAATTAAAAATTATTTGCTCACCTTTTTTTTTAAAGAAAGACAAAAGAAAACGTGTATTAAATGTCGTTATCATAGGAATACTAGTATATTTTTTATTGTAACTGACAATTTATATAGCTTATCTTCTTTGCCGAAAAAACAAAATTTTTCGTGTTCAATTTATGAACACACTTCTAATCCCTTTTCAGCAAGTAGATAAATAGTATACCGTAAAATGCTGTATATCCAGTATCCAATACGACTACTGCTTATTATTAAGCCATACTTCCCCCTTTTTTACACTCTAATTACAACGCACATATGAATGTATCAAAATAGTTGAATTAAAAAGTGAACAAGAAGCAAAGCTTACGAGCGTATAAACAATTTATTGCTTGAGAAAAGGTTGGGGGGGGAATGTTATTGAAGGACTAGACATGACAGTTTGCGATATAACATGTGTAATAAGACTGGGTTTAATTTGTAGACTTTATTGGGTCGACAGCAGACAAATATACATGTTCTTTTTCCGAACCAGACTTGTAAAAATTTACCATTTTGTAATGTGGGTCAATATTTGTCAAGTATTTTCCGTCATGGTTGTTCTCCGGGTCTTTTACATGTCTTTAACCTGTTTGCAACGCCCGGCATTTTCTTTTTTCGGTGACAAAAATTTGCTCTTCCGTTATTGATATGTATTCTGCAAATGGAGTTGTCGGGAGCATGTTGTAAGCAACTACGGTTGTCTTTAGTAGGTTTAATAACCAAATAATCAAGTATGTGTTAACATTTACTCGTTAGGCATTTTTTGATGCTCATAAGTTCTGCCAAAGACCGTATGATATCGATATAGTTACATGTAATATACCGTACTGCACTAGATCTCTATTCGGGGCAAGGGGAGTACTATAACCGAGAAATACGTTGGAGAGCTACTTTACTGACGATATAAATGTTTTACACATCCTAGCCTTTTCTTTTGCAATATACCCGTACGCTGCAAACGTAACTCGGAAGTTGCGTCGTTAAATGCTATGGAAAAAGTAGAGGTGTAAAGTGAAGATGATCTAATCTCGGGTGGATAAGAAAGAAAGAAGAAAACGAAAATGTAGTTGTTAAGTCAAATATGGTATACAACTGAAAGTAAGTTCAGTAAATGATAGGGTAAATATTGTACGCTGTGAATACAATAACAGATGAGATGGTTAACTAGATATCGGGAGAGTCTATTATATTACATGTAGTAGAGATATAAGCGACATTTACATTTATTGAATTTGTAGATTTTATCCGGGCATCTTATTTTCAGATAAGAACACAATAAGCACCCGGGCACTTACCAGAATGGATGTTGCCCAACCTGGAGGGGAGTACTAGAATCAGTGATGTGCGATAACTGTCACTTGTATACATCTTGGCTGCTGATTATGTTTTCTATTTGTTTCTTGGCAAATCAAACAACAGTAATAGAAAAAGCCTATTTACATTACATAATCAACTGTCGTTACGCTTTTATTCTGAAAGGCTGTCAATCAATTTCTGGACGAACATGTAAGTTGGATATTTTCTTTTTTGTTTAATATGGTAACATATATATATTCTTCGATCTTTTCACCTACCTCTCATACATTTATTTTACGTCTTCTCCTCCTGTAGTCGTGAGCTTTAATTGCTGCCAAGTTGATAGTAAGCAACGGAATACTATATATGGGGGAAAGACAGGGGAATGTTTGTTAGTAGTTATGTTGTACTCCCTACACAAGGTTTGTATGTCCTACAAAAGCCAATTATTTGTTTGGGACGGTTTGCTCGAGATACTGCTGGAAAGTAGTGATCGAAGGAAAAAAAAAAGGTCGATTATAAAAGTCAAACCATGTTCAATGACTAATGGTTAAAGTTCAAGTGTTGAACTGGGTAAGTAAGCGATTACAGTTATGATTTTTCTTAATGTTAATGTTTCGTTCGAAATTGATGATTTGCTGAAAGTATGCAGTTTAGGTTGTCAACGTCTTTATGACCAACGACATCTGAGATTGGTACCTAATTATAAGGTTGTAGCATTATTTTGGTAACATAAACGTACGAATAATTATAGCGCTTACCTAATTATAAGGTTGTAGCATTATTTTGGTAACATAAACGTACGAATAATTATAGCGCTCAATAGCCGATTTGAATATGAGTAACAATGGGAGCCGTTCATTTTTCCGGCCTCGTCCCGACAATTCTTTCGAAGTTATCTCGCTGATCTGGATGTGAACAAAAATCGACGTTTGCATCGAAATATTTTTCGGGAAATAATAGTCGGAGCAATGATTGTTTGGGAAATGATTGTCGGATAAATGAATTGTCGGGGAAATAATTGTCGGGGATATGGGCTGTCAAGGTAAGTAAACACGTTATTATTTATTATGAATTCAACGCATAACACATTCGATTTAAAAGTTGAACAAAGCAATGAAATACGTTCGAATAAAAATTTATCTAGCCTTAGATCCCAGAAAATGCCTAACAGGTAAATGTGTTAATTTTCTCCGATAATCATTTTAGTTGCTATTTTAACACTCAAATAGACGTTGATTATTACTTATTATAGTGCTTATAAATATGACTGTCGGGGAAAACGATTTTCGGGGAAATGATTGTCGGGGGAAATGAACCAGACCCATGTATATCATTTGCATGTTTGTGGTCAAAAAAGGTAGTTTTTAATTAGACGATCATTTTTTAGTGTCAGCATGTTAGCCTTTTAATTTGTAAAAAGGATGTCTTGAAAGCCAAGCGTTTTCGAGTCTTGTTTCATAACGGAACTAAAATCACGGCTTTTTTTTTTACTATGTTAGGATGTATCACGGAGCCAACACATGAACAGATTTCTGTTTTCAGGTTTGGCACCGGCGTGTGATTCCAATTAATTGTAAGGGACCAAGGCCCCCTCCTCAGCTATGTTTATAGAACATTGTTACGGTAAGATGGGTCGATTTTTGCAGATCGAAAACAGGTTAGCTATCGCGTGGATCCTTTATTAGGACAGCAGCTATTGCCGAATACATTTTACATATTTACCTCGTTTTGTAAGTTTACAACAACATTACTACACAAACATTGACAATTCACTTATTCTGTGAACAGCAGGTATGCAATTTGGCTGACCCGATGACAAGGCTCAATAATGTTGCTATATATCCAAGTACTCTGAGAATAGTCATCCACCCATCTGCAAGTGCCATTATGAAATAAAATTTTCAGGGCAAGAAATAATGAGAACAAGCTAAAGTTCATTAAACGAACATTCCATGTTAAACATGAAGACAGAGTTGATAGGTGAGAATCCGGATCTGATTGTATTCGAATATTCATTATCAATAATCAATCAAAGCAAAAGATATTGGTTCAGCATCATGAACACCTATTTATACTGCCAACCTCGTTAACGAATGCGTTACAAAAACCCCAAACGGCCAATCATCAAGTTTCGGACGTTTAATTGAAAGCGATACGTTAACGAATTAAAGCTTAAAAAGACTTGCGAACCAGGCCCATGACTTGTATGTATCAATGACGTCTATTTGATTATTATTGTTTAGTGTGTTTGGAATAGTTAACTCTTTGTACGAGGCAAGTATATATTACCCACAACTCTTAAATTCGACATGAGCACTACCGAACAAGGAGGGTATAGTAACGTAACATTTGATTCATAGACGAATGTAACACATAATAATATTACGCACAAACTGGATAGGTTACTGAAACAAGTACCTCTTGAATACCAAGGAGCATACATACCTAATATTGCATTACTATATTACATAGCCTATCGTACAAGCAATGTTTTATTACAAATAAGAAATCAACCGTCATAACGATGAACATAAAACGAGATACTACACCCGTTAAAGTTAGTAGTAATAATGTGCCAACACTAAATAATATGCCCTACCGAATATTTTTTCGATTTCTACAAATATAGCAGATTACCGTTTCAGTGTTGCAAACCATCTTCTAAAGTGAATGTCCTATCATGAACTCTTGCCGCAAACTACTGGCGGTTCCGCAAGATCTAAAGCATAATCATATCTCGGTTTGGCATTACAGCAGCAGAAAAAAACCTAATTCAACAAATATTTCGATTCAAAGGATATTAATATCAGTAATTATTCCCGTAATACTTGGCATCAGTTGCTTTCATATCAATGATCGGCGAAACGATTAAAATGGTCGGCTTCACAGCATACTTTTATTACCGAACCTTTTTCTGTTAGTCCAAATAATCATGTGTTCAGAATTTCGTTATGGTTTTAACCGGCGTGTGAAGATCTTGTTGGGCACCCCTGCAGCGTGACATTTCAATAATGCGGCCGTAACTATGCCTATCATGTTGATCATTTTATATTAAATAATACAATAATGATCATCCAAATTTCCTGATAGGAACGTAAACGTCTGTGCAACGTCGGATTTGAATTCGGGTAATAGCTAAATTTCTATTAGAAGAAAAGAAAGTAAATACAGAATGCATGCAGAACATATTCTCCCTTATTCTTTCTTTTCTTCTTATATTACCTTAACCTCCCAATTCTCTAATTTCATTCCTTCTCTTCGGCTGGTTTCTAGAGGACCCAACTTTTCCTCTCCCCTTCCCCCCACTCACCTCTCTCCTCCCATCTCGCTACACCCAAAGCAAAAGCTTATCCTTTAAACCCCACTATATATGGTTGGGTGCATAGAACACCTCCGATAGAGACAAGCCCCGAATACACGCA
Source organism: Paraglomus occultum (assembly GCA_910592205.1). Lineage (NCBI taxonomy): Eukaryota > Fungi > Glomeromycota > Glomeromycetes > Paraglomerales > Paraglomeraceae > Paraglomus > Paraglomus occultum. The sequence continues at coordinate 12,913 of CAJVPJ010000188.1, forward strand.
CCCACATACAAATCCTGCCTAGAAAAAATAAATGCCTTGACGTGTCAACGGCAGTAAGAATTTATCGTTTAAAAAAATACACTATTAATTCCCTGAACTCTCTTTTTGTTTCTCGTTCTTTTGATTCCAGTATTGTAAATATATTATAGATTTCAAATAAATTCTTTGAGAGAACACTGTCCCCATTTGTTAATTCAAAGAATCAAAACCAAAAATGGCATATAACAGCAACTGGTCAAACCAGCATCAGCAACACCAACAACAGAATGGCAGGAACGTTCCTCAATTGCATCTAGACATTAATACCGGAATACAACAGCCTCCAAACCTCTACCAACGTCAACAACAATATCGAAACAGGCAAGAATTGGCACAGCAGCAGGGTTATGCGCAACATGGAAATAACGGCCCATACGGTCCACGCATACCAACCCCCGCCACTCCTCAACCACAACAATACTTAGCATACCCTCCCACACCTTCTCCAACTGTAACGCAACCTCGAATGCCACAATTTCAAGTTGAAAATTGTCAGGCCGAAGAAGATCCCGTATACGACATATCCGAGTTCTATGGAGAAGACGAAGACTCGTCAGAAGAAGAAGTATCACTTGGATACATGTCCAAAAAAAATCAGTCCCAAGGTGTTGATGACGCTATATATTCTGCCGATAAACATGGTAGAGATCCCACTATTTTATTTTTCTTGTCGTCTAGATATCAATTTATCGTGCGTTGCTAACAATTTTCTTGTATCGGCTAGATCAATCATCACGTCGACCAGTTTCGTCATACTATGGCCTATCCCAACCCACCATTGTTACAAAGGACAAGCAACGAGCAGAGTTTGATGAATTCTCGGTAGCAGGACCATATGAACCAGAAACGATAGAACAAACCCATGACATTCCCGCAGCTGTACAAGATCAGTTTACGCCATACTATGCAACTTCGTCACGACAAGCTAACGCATCACATCACGCCATGAACAACATGGCCGATGCATACAACGGGGAAAATTCAAATTCACATCCCAACACGTATGGCCCACATCTACCAACTCCCCAGCAGCAGTCCAATCAACCTTATCCCGCCTGGAGCTCGGATGACAATCGAGTTCCAGTATCAAAAGAAGAAATAAGGGACAGTTTTGTCGATTTAAAGAACAAGTTTGGATTCCAGGAAGATAGTATGAGAAATATGTACGATCACATGATGTGTATGCTAGACTCTCGTGCTAGTCGAATGACACCAGCTCAGGCACTCATCACTCTCCATGCCGATTTTATCGGAGGAGAAAATGCCAATTATCGCAAATGGTATTTCGCTGCTTTTTTCGATTTTGATGATGCTCGAACCAATGCTGCCAACAAAGGAACCCCTATACCAACACAGCCGGACGGCCTTGAAGTCGCTCAAGATAAATGGAGACAACGTATGGCGTCAATGTCACAACACGATCGAGTGCGACAATTAGCTTTATATCTTTTACTATGGGGTGAAGCTTCCCAAATTAGATTCATACCGGAATGTCTGTGTTTCCTCTTTAAATTGGCTGATGACTATTACAAGTCGCCGGAATGTAAGCAAAGAGTACGACCGTTACCGGAAGGCGAATATCTCCATACCATCGTGACTCCGTTATACAAATATATCAGAGATCAAGGATACGAAGTCATTGGAGGCAAGTACGTTAAGCGAGAAAAAGACCATGCGGACGTTATTGGATATGACGACATTAATCAACTCTTCTGGCGCCCCGAGCTGATCGATAGAATAATGATAACTACCGCAGGAACAAGCATAATGAATGTACCCGCCGGGCAGAGATATATGTATTTGAAAGACGTCAATTGGAACCACGTATTCATAAAGACATACAAAGAAAAGCGTACGTGGATACATGCGCTCGTTAACTTTACTCGCATATGGATCATTCACGTAGTATCCTACTGGTACTATACTGCGTATAACGCGCCATTCTTGTATATGGATCCTACCAAAGGAGAGCGAGCTGTACAATTTTCAGTTGTGGCCTTGGGTGGAGCAGTAGCAACACTGTTTATGATTGCTGGCTGCGTGTGCGAATTCATGTTTGTTCAATTTACCGAGCCCAACATATTTATGCTTGGTCGTCGACTGATATTCTTGTTCATTGTGTTTGCGCTGAACGCTGGTCCGACTTATTATGTCGTAGTCATGAATAGGACTGGTCAAACCGCATTGTTTATTGCCCTTGGTCAGCTCTTCTTGTCTGTGATTACGACCCTTTATTTTTCCATTGCTCCGAGTTCGAGATTGTTTGGTGGTCCGTCAAAAACTTCGAGAGAAGATCTTGCTGCTCGCATGTTCTCTGCCAATTATCCAAAGCTGCCAAAAACCGAGAGAGCACTTTCAATTGCGTTGTGGGTCTGCGTGTTTTCTTGCAAGCTGGTCGAGTCGTATTTCTTCTTGTCTCTTTCCTTCAAGGATCCCTTAAAGGAAATGCACAACATGACCGTGAATAACTGTGGAGATTCTTTGATCGGAAGTAAGCTTTGTACTCAAATGCCTCGTATGGCGATTGTTATCATGTTCTTTATGGATCTGGCACTATTCTTCTTGGATACCTACCTGTGGTACATTATCTGGGGCACCATCTTCTCGGTATGCAGAGCATTTTATCTGGGAATTTCTATTTGGACACCATGGAAATACGTCTTTACAGAGCTTCCAAAACGTATTTATGTCAGGCTTTTATGCACCGAGAACACGCAACCAAAATACAAGCCAAAAGCCTTGATATCACAAGTGTGGAATGCTATTGTTATCTCCATGTATCGGGAGCACTTGTTGTCGTTAGAAAATGTGAAAAGGCTTCTCTATACACCAGAACGATCAAATAGGACTGGTGAACAAACGCTTCGGCCACCAGAATTTTTCACCAAGCCTGGCGAATCGAAATCAAAATATTTTCCCAAATTTAGCGAAGCAGAAAGGCGTTTCTCGTTTTTCGGCCAAAGTTTGTCAATCACTATGCCAGATTCTATCCCGGTGCCGCAAATGCCAACTTTTACTGTGCTAGTGCCTCACTATTCCGAAAAGATTCTTCTCTCTCTCAAAGAGATTATTGGAACAGAGGATCAGAGCACCCGGGTTACCTTGCTCGAATATCTTAAACAGCTGCATCCTATCGAATGGGACAATTTCGTTAGGGACACGAAAGCGCTTGCTGAAGATAAATCACTGTATAAACCAACTGCAGTCGGGAACCGATTCAGAAACGTTAGCAAAGAAGATGATCTTGCCTTTTATTCCGTAGGGTTCAAATCATCAGCTCCGGAATTTACCCTGCGAACGCGTATCTGGGCGTCGCTCCGTGCTCAAACATTATATCGCACAATTAGTGGATTCATGAACTATTCAAAGGCCATTAAATTGTTATATCGCGTTGAGAATCCCGAAATTGTTGCTAAATACGCCCGAGATCCTCGCAAACTGGAGGAAGAAATTGCCAACATGGCATCCAGAAAGTTCAAATTTGTAGTCACCATGCAAAGATACTCGAAATTTAGCCCGGAAGAACAAGAAAATGCTGATTTCTTACTACATGCTTATCCAGAACTGCAAATTGCTTACCTCGAAGAAGTGCCACCTGAGCGTGAAGGCGAAGAGGCAAAGATATTCTCGGTTTTGATCGATGGTCGTTGCAAGAAGGATGAGAACGGCAAACGTATACCTAAGTATCGTATCCAATTACCTGGCAATCCTATCCTCGGGGATGGTAAATCAGACAATCAGAACCACGCAATCATTTTTTATCGTGGAGAATTTCTTCAGCTGGTAGACGCTAATCAAGACAACTATCTTGAGGAATGTCTCAAAATTAGAAACGTGCTAGGCGAATTCGAAGTCTATGGCCAACCACCTTCGGCGCCCTACTCCCAAAGCGATGGGAATTCTTATCCCGTAGCAATTGTTGGTGCACGCGAATATATCTTTTCGGAGAACTATGGTGTGCTCGGTGATGTGGCTGCAGGAAAGGAACAGACGTTTGGAACGCTTACTGCGCGTTTGATGGCTTTGATCGGTGCCAAACTACATTATGGTCATCCCGACTTTCTGAATGCTATATTTATGACTACGCGTGGTGGTGTTTCGAAAGCTCAGAAAGGATTGCATCTAAATGAGGATATTTATGCTGGTATGAATGCATTTTGTCGTGGCGGTCGCATTAAACACTCTGAATACTATCAATGCGGTAAAGGACGTGATCTTGGCTTTGGTTCCATTCTACACTTTACAACAAAAATTGGGACCGGTATGGGCGAACAGATGCTCTCGAGAGAATACTATTACTTGGGTACTCAATTGCCACTGGACCGATTCCTGACGTTTTATTATGCCCATCCGGGTTTCCATCTGAACAATATCTTCATTATGTTGTCTGTCTCACTCTTCATGTTGGGTCTAATGTTCATCGGTGCTCTAGCTTCTGTGTTAACCCTGTGCGAATTTATTCCTGATCCGAAAGGCCCTCCCCCGAATTGCTACAACTTTATCCCAATAGTGGAATGGATAAAACGATCTATTCTTTCTATATTTCTAGTGTTCTTTATCGCCTTCTTGCCTCTTTTCTTCCAAGAACTGACGGAAAAAGGTTTTATTCGCAGTGGCACGCGCTTGGGCAAACATTTTATGTCCTTGTCACCATTTTTCGAAGTGTTTTCAACTCAGATATATGCTCATGCAGTTGTTACCAATCTGACGTTTGGGGGCGCTCGGTACATTGCGACTGGTCGTGGTTTTGCAACAGCACGCATTCCCTTTTCGATATTATACTCACGATTTGCTGGACCCAGTATCTACTACGGCATGCGCTTATTGCTTATCCTTCTCTTTATCAGTATGGCGATATGGATCCCTCATTTGGCATATTTTTGGGCGTCTGTTGTGGCTCTATGTATATCTCCCTTCTTGTTCAATCCGCATCAGTTTTCTTTGGCAGAATTCATCATCGATTACCGAGAATTCCTCAGGTGGATGTCGCGTGGTAACTCCAAGTCGCATAAAAACTCTTGGATTGGTTATTGCCGCGTCTCAAGGACAATGATCACCGGTTATAAGCGCAAGAGATTAGGACATCCGTCGGAAAAAAGTGTGGCAGACGTTCCTCGGCCATCATTTGCAGTTCTTTTCGCGTCCGAATTGTTTACTCCCTTCTTCACAGCCATTCTATGTATCGTCGCATATACATTTGTCAAGAGTTTTGATCCCATAACCAAGAATACACCAAACAAAGGCTCTAGTGCTCTCATCCGGGTTGGCGTTATTGCTATTGGACCAATGATGATGAATGCTGCCATGTTGGTTGGACTGTTCATAATCTCAATTTGCATGAAACCTATGTTCAGCGGGGAATCAAGTCGTTTTGGATCAGCAATAGCTTTTATCGCGCATGGTTGGGCTGTTATCAATTTGATAGCTGCGTTCGAATTACTTTGGTACATTGAATCTTGGTCAGTGAGCAATGCTCTAATCGGCATAATAGCTGCTATGGCTATTCAACGCTTTGTCTTTAAATTTTTGGTTATTGTATTCTTGTCGCGTGAATTTAAACATGACGAGATTAATCTTGCATGGTGGACTGGTAGATGGAATAGCAAAGTTGTCGGCAATCCATTTTTGCAGGCTATGCGCGAATTAGTTTGTAAAATTGTGGAAATGTCTTTGTTTGCAACCGACTTCATTCTTGGCCACATTCTCTTATTTGTCTTGGCACCGTTCTGTCTTATTCCATATTTCGATAAGATTCATTCTATGATGCTTTTCTGGCTACGACCAAGTAAACAAATTAGAAAACCAATTTTATCCAAAAGTGCCCGCGCCGTAAGACGACAAATAGTTATCATGTACGGGCTTTTGTTTCTCTGTATGGCGATAATTTTCGCTGGATTGGTTGCCGGTCCAATATACGTGGGATTGAAGCTAAAGCTTCCTTTTGATCTGGGTATTTAGCGTGAGAGGGGTCGCTGGGTTCACAATTAATTTATTTGTAAACTTGTAATTTTTATTTCGTATTTATTTCTACTAGAATTAATAAAAAGAAATTGCTTTCCGGGCACTATTTGGTGCATCAAAATATTTATTATGTACATTTCTTATTATTATTATTATTACATTATCATCACGATTCATCAACGTCCTATGGAAATGTCTTTCGTTTCAGCTTTATTATTAAGACTGCTTATTACTGTGTCTAATTCGTCTTACCGTATGTAATTGTAATCGGCGTTTACCAAAAACCCGAATTGTTCTCCTCCTCACTGGAGAGAGCAACAAATGGCGGATGTTGCATGTCGTATTTATTATTAGATCCGTTTTTCTTATGCCGTTTGTTGTTTCTCGAAGTCGAACCTACCAGATCAAGGAAATCAAAATCTCTACCAGATGAACGTTTATTTCTGAAGTTAGAATAATTATTAGACAATCGATTATCAACTTCTCGAATTTCTTCAATGAACGAGTGTTTGATAAGCTCTTCTTTCGTTCGTAGAGTTGTTTCCGAAAACTCATCTGTAAAATCTTCATCCTGAGTAACTCCTAGAGCCCCTTGCAATTCTCCATTCGAGTACGCCTCATGTAACCGTTCCCTCGAAGATCTTATCTCAGCCGGAACATGTAATATGGATTTCAATATAGATAATGGGAAATCATCATCCGAGACTTTCTTCTTGCCCTTTTCATCAAAATATGTTTTCTGCACGTACGCCACCTTTTCAGTCAAGTCAAGATATGCCAAACCAAATTCTTTCCTGATGTCATACCAGTTTCTTGTTGCTCTTGCAACATCATTGTCTGGTTTGGCAGGATCTTCTAGACATATTTGGGCGAAATTTAACGATGTCCATAGACAATCTCTCTGCATGTACAAAGAACAATCAGTGCAACAACCAAAATCCTTGCAAAAGCTTGTCACCCAAATCTTGATTCACCTTTTGATAATATCTGCCACCATCTCGTATGCTAACCACGAGATCTCGGAAATTAAACTGGTTTCCGTAGAACTCAAAGAATTCTATGAGAAGTACTCCAAGATTTTTTTCTGGTTTTATGTAACCTTTTTGAATCAGTGGATGTAACTAAAAGGCGAAAAAGTGTTATAATAACGCGCAAATGCCTATAAACAGTAACAAAAGGTTTGATACTTGCTTGTAAGAAATGCAGGACCATTATCACAATACTATAACTGCCAAGTCCCCCAAAAGCAGCATCGTGGAGATTCTTCAACTTTAGAAAATGTTTGATAACAATCGTGAGCTCCTTAAGGGCAGGAATTGTATTTAAGTATTCCTTGACTACTCGAGCCGATTCTAACCCAGAAATATTGTTGAACGAAATATCGATAGATATGCCCGAATGTCGTTCCTGACATTTGATAATAGGAACCTAAAGTAAAAACCCAGGCATATTCAATAATTTATCAAGGCATACGTAATTAAAGAAACAGTGAATCAAGAAGAAATAAATTTTATTTACAGCGCCACGCATCGGTCAAAAAATCTTGACAGTACCTTTGCACGGGCGATCGATTGAGGAGGTCCCTGACATATGTCTTGATTCCTGAGTCTTTTAGACAGTCTATTCAAGGTTGAATCTGGCTTGTAGGCGTTGTATGCAGAACAGAAACACACTAGATCAATGTCACTACCAAGACAATTAGCAGGTTAGTCTACGTTAGTCTTGAATTCCAGTCATACCATTCTTTCCCGCATTCATTTACCTAGTTGGAAGATATAATCTTGTATCAAAACTGCCAAATGCATAAACCATCGACTCCTTCCATAATTCTGCGCAGACATTCTCTATTCGCTTAATGATAAACTTTCTCATTCGCTTCTCCTCCATGGTCGGCATTATATAGTCCACAAAATCCCGTAATTCTTGGTTCAAGCTAAGTTGAAAACAAACAAACAAACTGTTAGTCCTTGCATTCAGCAATAACAAAGTCATAATAAACATCACTTACAGTTCCGTCGCATGATCAAACTGATTTAAATCATAATTCTTGGATATCCATGGATAGTCTTCGTCGGTAAGCACAGTGATAACCTCTAATTCAGCACGCTTGCGTTTTCTGCTGTTTGTATTTACTTGTGGGTTTTTACTATCATCAAAGGGAATAAACCCATTATTATCCTTGAAGAGATCTTGCGTATTCTTCATCAGGCCGTTGTTTTCCTTTTTGTAAGGAGTTTGACAGGCCTCGAAAGAAAATAAATCCATTAGCCGTGTAACGTGAAGAATCCGTAGTAGGAATGCATGTGAGCTTGAGCTGTCCAAATATAATAATAACGTAAGTCACGGGATGCTTCAACTTTTTTATTCCCCGCACAATATCAATGACGATACACACAGAATCCTTTTCAACGACTTTAGAGAGTCTTAGATCAAATCCTAAAGTATATCAAAATTTAGAGACCCTTCTAACAAACGTTGGTGGCAATGTATCTCTTCACAAGCGATTTCGCGCTTTGTTTACCTTAAAAAATCTTTGTGACGAGAAGAGTATTGATATTATTGCTAAAGGTATGGGATATGGGCTAGAAAGAAATGATCTGTTTTGAATATTTCTTCTCATTTAATTGTTTTGAGCACAGCATTTACGGATGATTCTGCATTACTTAAACATGAATTGGCTTACGTACTTGGTCAAATGAAGAATCCATACGCTAATGATATTCTTCGGAGTGTTTTATCCGACAAATCACAGGATCCCATGGTTCGACACGAAGTCTGTATAGAGACAATGTTTTTTGATCGAGAAAGTCACCTCATCTATACGTTCAACACTAATATTAAAAATGTGTAGGCTGCTGAAGCGCTTGGTGCAATCGGGGATCTATCATCACTAGATATTCTGGGAGAACACCTTAATGACGAAAATCCCGTTATACGCGAGACATGTGAGCTAGCCATTGCACGGATAAACTACGAAAATCATCCCGACAAGAGAAAAGAACTCTCTTCCATTGACAGTGTATACACATCAATCGATCCTGCTCCGCCGAATACCGACATTCAGTCAGTTTCCAGGCTGCAGGAAATCTTACTGGACACAAGATTAACCCTATTCGAACGTTATCGATCAATGTTTGCATTGCGCAATATAGGTACCAAAGAAGCCGTGCTAGCATTAAGCGAAGTGCTATTACATGACCCGTCGGCTTTATTTAGACATGAAGTTGCTTACGTTTTCGGTCAAATGCAGAGCCCAGACAGTGTTCCGGCATTACGCAGCGCCCTAGAAAATAAAGATGAATTGTATATGGTACGTCATGAAGCAGCAGAAGCATTAGGATCAATTGCAACTTCAGAATGTCTGCCGATACTTCGGAAATTTCGGCAAGATGATGAGCGAGTTGTCAAAGAAAGTTGTGAAGTAGCTTTAGATATGTATAAGTACGAAAATTCAGATGAATTCCAATACGCTGATGGGGCGCTTGGAATCGTTGGCTAACATTAAATTATATATTTATACAGTAAATTCTTTTGAGACAGTTTCATTTTAGTAAAACTTCTAATACTTGTTGCCGATGCAAAATCATTTCTATAGCGTATCGCTTGGGTGATTGACATAAAGTCTAAATCCAGCATGTTCTACTACTAGAGGAATTGCAATGCCTTCGATGAGAATATAACAGAAAAATAGACATGCGGTTGAACATTGATTGGCAATCTTAGTTTAAACGAACACCCTGCACAGAATCCGCGCGCGTTCGCTGAAATAAATAAAATAAATATAACCATTCATTGCATAGATCACATGATACACAGTTTATTGACCTGCAAATTTTGGTTCGTTTTAAACGCCATGAACATAATGACTATATGTGAGCGTAGTGACTACATGTGAACGTAATGACTATATATATGCGAACATAATAGATATCAGAGATTTCAATGTATTTGTTAAGTAGAGGATGGTTTGCGATATACCATTCAGCTGCTCGGCCAAAAGGAGCATTATCGTCGTTGTTGTAAATGATTTTGAATTTAGAATACTTGTTGCGAAAACGCGACACTATTTTCAACAAAAGAATTGATAAATTTATTTTTACGGTTCTTATATAATATACGTTTCTATGCAACACAAGATGCGACACAGTTTGCAATAAATATTATTGTTTTGTTTTTAAGCGCGACAGGAATTTATCATTATAAGTATCAATGTTAAACAGTTACCGAGTCAAAAATACTGCACAATCATTTGCATTAACTTTGGTTGTGTTTTACATAAAATCAATTATGACAAAACAGAGTATTACAATAATAATAATCCTTTGCATGGCATGTAAATACAATGACAAGGGCGGTTTGCGCACAAGGGTAAACCCGATAAACCGAAGATGGCGATGCAGCAAATTTTCTTCGGATTAGTAGGGTTTCGGATTAGCGGGGTTGCTCTATAAACCGAAGTGTATATTCAGGGAAACCATACGTTTCGATAAACAGCAAACTGCCAAATAATGTCCGTAACATTAGTCTTTATTCGCTTATGACATAAGCCTACTACACCAAATAACTTCTATTTGAGATTGAAGGTTTCCAGCTAAAATGCGGATTTTCGGTCTAACCTTATTATTATTATTCTTATTATGCAAGATGTATCAGGTACCGGTACTCGCCGATCTATCAAAAACGGAAGCTTTTGATTCACTGGAAGGTGAGCGCACGTGAAAGTTAGCCAATTAATCGCCATGATGTTGATAGTGGCGTCAAAGTTGTCGCGTTAATGGAGAACTACTCTACCAGCTTTAGAGATCCACCTTAGTTCCCCCAAGAGAACTACTCTTACTGATTCTCAAAAGCGAACATTTTTGTAATTAGACGTGTACTAATAAAAAGACACGGGCTGTATATGTCAATTACGGAATGCATGTGAACAATTTGTTGAAGGACAAGAAATCTCATTCAGACTGACACCACATACAATACGCCATATTTTAGATGGATACTTTACTCGGTCATCACGTAGCCTGTGAATAAAAATTCCTCGAGATGCTAATTCTCGGGCGAAATTTGAAGGAGAGGCTATGTCCGCTGATGAAAACGCGCCATTTCTAATACTTTACGAGAACACTTTCCTAATTATTCCCTCGACAAAATATGTAATATGGACGAAACAGGCTTATTTACAGGTAGATAAGATTGTTAACAAATATATGTCATGTCATAATTAATTGCGTACATGTGGAAACTAAGGAAAATAGTGAAAAAAAAGATTTAGAAGAAAAAATAAAAAAAGACCTTCACTCTCTATTACCAGAAGAAGGTAACAAAGACTATGCATTATTAAAATCTTTGTTGGAAAAGATGGCTTTAAATCAAAAACGATTAAGTGGTTCCAGATTCCAAGTAACATCCTTTTGCTGACACAATCAACATGATCCTTGAGCCTCTGCGGGTGTTTTTGGATCGGGGCTTTCGTGTGTACAATTACTATTATTCAACTTTTTTATATTCAATGCCAATTATATGCTCTACTTTATAGGTCGAACGTTGGCATCCAGACGTATCGCTGGTCGTAAATTAAATAAAGAACGCCGACCATCGCATTATGTGCAAATGTCGATGGTTCGCACAAGTTGGATCCATTTATCATCGGCAAATATCAGAAGCCACACTGTTTTAACAATGTTAATATCAACAGTACTCCAATAAAGTACCGTCATAACACCAAAGCTTGGATGATTGTGGATTCAATATTTCGATTGTCAAGTCAGCTCAAAACATCAAGGCCGACGAGTATTATTACTCCCCGATGGATTCTATTCACCGTTCCCTAAGTGTCAAGTCCCAAGAGCGTGCACCTATGGAGGTGCGACTGTAGCGATGATCTCAACTAGTTGATAATCTTCACCCTATTCGAAACTATGAAGTTACATAAAAAATTGTTGCACTATCAAGAAATCTCATAAGTAATAAATTCCTATTGATTTGTTTGATCTCACTCGCGAGATTTCCTTGAACGACAAAGTTCTCACCCACCACGAGCTAGAGATAATGATCACCAATGTCCGTCCAATGAAGTAAACGTCGTGTAGAATCAATAACTACAAATCCTTCAACTCAAACTACCATATTTTTCGTTCCACGTTTGATATAGTTCCAAGTCGTTTGTGCTAACACTTGCCCGCACTAACATTAAAGGCATCAGTATAAAATCAATTAAAACTCTCGGACTCGTATAGAAATTGATTTCGCTTGCCTTGAGTCAATGCACCCAAAAAATCTATATAAATTGGTGGTATACCATATGATTATTGAGCGTTAAAATTAGTAATAACTCAATATAGAATATGACTAATTTTATAATTACCTTGAAACGTCATTGGGCGAACATCATCCGCTGCATGAGAGATATGTATTATAATCTATAGTTAATTAGATGATTTGAATACATTATACACTCACCTGATACGCTCCGGATGTCTTCGATTGCGCGTATCGGACCCAATGCGGCCTCTATTATAGTTAATGTTAGAATCAATCATGCATCCGCATATAGCAAAATTATATTACTTACTAATATTTTCTAAGAAAAACTTCAAATTCTACAACATACCTCTACAAAGTCCATCCATATCTGATCCAGAATATCCTTCCGTTCTTTTGCATATTTCATGAATCTCCTCTTCTGACAGTGAATGTTTCTGTTTTTTCAACAAATTGCATACGATCCCGTATCTTCCATTATGTTCAGGCAGTGGAATATAAAGCCGTTTCCTAAATCGACGCCCTAAAAATAGAAAAGTATTAATAACAGTGGGATTAATCGGAAAAATTATTTGTGCAAAATTGAGACTAACTTGCGGCTTCATCTATTTCCTGTGGCCTGTAAGGATATTAGTGATTGAATTACATTGATATAAGAATCAATTATAGTACAATTATGGAGGTTATAACCTATTGGTTGCACCGACGATCAGAATACGGTCTTCTTCCTCGGCTGCTGTCTTAACACCATCCTATATGTTCGTGCGTTATATAATCATCGTAAATAAAATAGATAATGAAGGTAGAATTCGGACGTTAGCATGGAATTCGCGTCGTAAGCAATCACTTCAAACTACATACAAACTGGACGAGAAATTCCGTCTTTATACGACGCGACGCTGTTTTGGAGTGTGATAATTATACGATTATATAGTTGTACTTCAGCCCAATCAATGATCATACTGTCCTCAAACTCACCCTCAAATTCGCCATCAGTCCTTTGCGTTAACAGTGAATCAATCTATTGTGTAGCTATATTATTAACATAAAGTTGCATAATCATAGTTTACCGCAAGTATGGTTACCTCATCCACGAAAACTACTGCTGGCTGATTCACCCGTGCAACTGCAAAGAGCGCACGAACCTAGAATATGGCGTCAATTAATGCGGACCATGTTGCAACATCGTAGTTCGTGTATTGGAAACTGCATGTTACCATTTTCTCGCCATCTCCCACCCATTTTGATGTCAGCGATGATGAGCTACAGGAATACCCGACATTAGCTCGTGATGCCGCGAACGACTGCATTCTGCAAGGTGTCTGCTAACCTGATGCTAAAAAATGTCGCCCCAGACTGACTATAATAAGATTAGAAATAATAATTAGCTGAATTCCACAGTCTGGGATGTGCAATTGTTCAATATGTATTAGCCTGCTTATCAAAACATCTAATAACTTTCATAAGTACCTAGCAATACACTTGCCAATCAATGTCTTTCCTAACATATTCAACACCGAGTATTAACTAAATAGCTACACAATCTTTGACTGACAAACAACTACCTGTTCCGGGTGGTCCGAAAAGCAGTAACCCTAATGAATTGCAGGGATCAATAACGAAAGTGTGCAAGCATTAGAATGCGCGATCAAATTTGCTTTACCTTTCGGTGGTCCTCTTAGTCCCGTGAAAATATCACTATAATTGATGATAAACAGAATTTCAGACGCGTCAATAAAGATTAATTATTTGCTCACGCTACATACGGTCGCAACATTGGCCAAGTAACAGCCTCCTGGATTGTTTTCTTTGCGTGTTCTAATCCGGCAATGTCGTCCCATGTGATGTTTGGTGTTTTATCCATAATCTATAACGTGAAAAAGATATGATTAAGCATGCAGTAATTGAATGAAACGAGATCTTTCATCCTCACCTCATTTTGAATCATCTCCACCATTTTTGGATCAATGTTTCTCAATCTCTCATCAATCTGTTCTTCAATTTCTACTGATTTAAGCAACTTGGCTCTATTCCTGTATTAACAAAAGAGATACAAGTAAAAAATGACCAGTATCATAACGAAAATTAGTACATTTATTTTCACATGACATGTAACTAGTTACTCTTACACATTCCGCAGGCAATTGTCGGGTCAGTTGTTGCACATTGACTACATCTTTACTTCACTCACCTTGTTACCTCCCTATCGTCTTCTGCACATTCACGCTTTAGCAAGGGCGACACAAATTTGCCACGCTTACCAACATCGCTTGAACCAAGTAAACGCCGACGTAAATTTGCAGAGTAATTATATTGTGTGCCTCCCTCATCGGTATTCTGAGATTGTTGAACAAAACGAGATTTGCGTTTTGCTTCGGCTGCCTTAATCAAAAAACAAGTAAGCATAATTCCACCAATACCTTTCCTGAACTAAGAAGAAGAAGAAGAAGAAGAAGAAGAAAAGCATAGCTATTTAGCGCGTACTAATTGTTGTTTCGCGGTGACAAAGCTCCCACACACGGCAGGCTTTTCACAATCTTCGTCGACTTCCATGTCATCGCTAGTTTTCTTATCATGTTTATAACGAAATTGATAGAAATGAGTCATTATCAGTTCCAGATCCAATTTGAAAAAGAAGCAACTCCCAAGTCTACCAAGTTGGGCGGTCCATTATCGAATCCAGCATTTTTAGTGTTCGTAACTTTATCGTCTATGTCCATCTTGCTAGTCTGGCTTTGATTTGGCTTGCAATTTTTCGCGAATAGATTATGATCCGTTCTAGCTAAAGGTTTCTTATTATTAGGATTCTTAATAAAATACGAGGATATCAATGATGAGGCTGTACGAGGTTGTCGCTTTGATTGAGGACGCTCCGGAGCCAACTTTTGAGAGACGTCTTGAGCTGTATGGTGTCTGTCCAATTGTGTCTGTTGTAGAGTGCAGTCGTCAGGCGTTAACATTGAAGCTGATGGCTGGTTGCATTCGGACGTATCAGAGAGTTTATCCGTCTTTACGATTGCCAATAGACCGTTGATATCAGGAACTTCTAGAATATCATATTCATCATCGATACTGCATTCCTGAATTGTTTTTATTTATCAGCCACTTAACGTTTATCAAGCAGAGCATATATTTTATATAAAATATACGCACCATGTTCCCAACAACGTTCATGTTCAGTCCTGACTTTGCTTCTTTGATAAAGCTTTTCGCGCCTTTACTTTTTAATATCCTATCCACTTCACCATTAATAATCTTATCCATTCCATTTTCGCTATCGACCCAGCATTCATCATACGATTGCCAAATTTTATCGGCCATCTCTTCGTTATCAAGATGCTCCACAAAAGAATTAGGAGTATCACTTGAGAGAAGCATCAAAGCTTCACGATAATTAGCTGCCGCTAGTCGCATATAAGAAGAATCATTAGAGGACGAGGCCAGAGCACGATATTTTTCTGCAGAAAAAAGGCGCGTTTGAAAGTAATTGAGCTTATATTGACTCTCTGCATTCATAATTTAAAATTAATTAGCAAAGAGGATTATGATGATTCATCTTCGCGTTCGGAGAATTTTATGTCACATGATGAATATTTTGGTTACACATACGCGAAAAACATTGTGCAAAATCAACGCATACAGACATGCACATACAACCACGCTGGTTAAAAATAAGTAATAGTAACATTTTAATTTATTAAGTAATTAAAAATAATGATAACAAAAACTTAATTACATGGTAATATCAATACCGATACATATATTAATATAGGTCTCGAACATGGTTTAACCTTATTTGTATTAGTAATAAGTAAAAATCTTTTCCCTCAATCTATTTTTTCGCGACGATGAAAACCATCGCCACGTTAACCAGCTAATTATACATTCATTGACATTGACACCCGCACACAACCTTCTAACGACGACATGGTAACATTTTCGGATCGAATACTGATATCACAAAAGACGATGTACGCGAAGTAAAAGTACAGTATGTTACATCTTTAATTTACCATCATGTTTGAATTTGTAATACGATCTTCAGATATCAGACCAAGTAAATATGCACAGCGAAAAACTTTTCACATATGTCACGAGTTAGTAACAACCAACAAGTTACACGATTACATCATGCATAAAAAGTTTAGTAACCTTCTAATTTATTCTGTGATAAATGTTGATCGAACATCTGTGTTATCATTAGTAACAATCATAATAATCAGGGGTACCCCAACAATTAGCGGGTCACGCATTAACTCTGAATATACTTTTTTGGTACTTTCGTTCATTAAAGGACACAAATCGAAGGCGAGACTATTATAATTATGAAAAAACCTAATTACGTTAGTTAGAAGGTCAATTAATTGTTTGAATTCGTCCTACATTTGTAATAATTGTTAACATTGGTGATACGAATAACAGAAGTCCGATTGCTGATGTCTCTATAGACCTACTTTACAATAAAAAGTTCTGCCAATTTCTGGTCCTTTACCGTCCAAGTCTATAAATAAATTCTGATCTGTGATTTTTTATATAAAAAGGCGGATTGAAAGAGATTCCCATGGACTGGTTGTTCCCGGCAAGATCTCAAAGATGCGAATGGTTTAAACCGCATAAACAAACTCGACAGGCCAAAAGCAAATCAAATTCGAATTCCACCAGCTTCCACTGATTGTAGGATATTGAAATGATTTCATGTGACCAGCTTTCTCATCGTTAAAATAATTATATTTGGTCCTATTATGCACAGGATTTATTAGTTTATGTAATAGCGTCACTAATGGGTGTAATAAACAATTAAAGGAAATCTTTATATTAATATTGCTATAAGACTTTTTTTTTCCGAGGATTTATCATATAGAACATACTTGTGGTAGCCTTCAAAGTACAGAGAAAGGATTAGATGAAAAAAATATAATCGATAGAAAAGAGCAAAAATCCTATTTGTAAATGGCAAACCTTTGCAAATCACACTAGCCGTTTTTTGCATTACTATATTCTTTTAGCGTCAACAAATCAACAAGTTTAGATAGCTGTCCATTGGTTACAGAAAGGGCCAAATTAGTTTCGGAAAGAGCTGTAACAACATTATCCACCTTTCCTGCAAGTTTGGTTATACTTTCTACCATCAGCTGTGGTTCGACTATTTGTAACCGAAAACGTTCTAGTTCAAGACAGTTTTTAAGAAGATTTTTTGACTCGGGAAAATCTCGAGCATTTAACATCCGCATGGATAATGATGAAAAACTAGAATCCTCAGAAATCTTAGTTCTTTCTAATTTTTCTGGACCTTCTAATTTTGAAATCATATTTGCAACAATCTTGAAAGTATGTTTTCCAAACAAAATATTCAAGTGAAAAAAAAATAATAAATCAATTACTTGATTACGTTTTCTGATTCATGTAAAGAAAGCTCATTGGTGACTTTTCTTAGTGACTTAGTAATGGCGCACGTTTATCAGCAGTCACCTAAATTTTTCTCCATGATTATGATTAACAGATATTATCATTATGTACTTACCCACACATTTATCAAAGCAACCATGAAAGCTAATTATTATGAAATGAATCTTTATTTTTCTTTTATAAGGAGGAAACTAATTTGTCAATAGAAGCATGAAAAAGAAACAAGTTCCAAACAATCTAAAAAGAAAATGAATTGATGGAAATTTCTCCAAACTTTACAAATTATTACTAATTATTCCTCTTATACTTCTTTTTATCTTTATCAACCAATTGAGGGCAGTTTCTTCTTAGCTCTTTGGGAAAATCTACAACAATTGATTAGAATTGTTAATGCTTAAAAAATATAACATATTTGCACAAGCTTGAAATATACCTTTTCATTATACAATTCTTGCCATGCACCACCTTTCTGGTCCTTCCAACATGCACTCATTCTAATTTCAGTAAATTCAAGATTGTGCCAAATAGTCACAACATTTAAGTTCTCCACTGTTGGCCATTGAGGATCCACCATTGTTTCTGGATTAAGGTTCTGCTCTGTAGTTGGCCATTTACAGTTTTCTGCCTTGGTGGCATCATCTTCACAAGTAAAATGAATAACCCAGATATCACGAATATTGAGGAATTGAAAATTTGAATTTCTGTATATGTTTTGAGTTGAACAAATCCTGAGGCTGTCAGCATATTCCAGAGCACACTTATAATGGTTTTTTAGTTGGGACTCTGTTGAGGTTGCAAGAAGCTCAAGAACTGCTGTCATATGATAGTTGGGCTCAGTTAACACCACATCACAATACCTTCCATTACCCAATGTATTCTTCATATGGTATTGACCAATAATTTCAAATGAGAAAGTGGAAAGCCAATTTTGAAAAATGCCAACCAGCTGTTGCTGATACACACTTACTTGTGGAACCCGCATGTTCAGCTTCTTATCAACTCTCCCAGGTGCTATCTTGAATGAAAATAAGGCTCCATTCTTCATATCTTGTTGATTAAATAAGGGAATGACAGTCTTAAGAGACTCAAGTATGTTGAGGCTATAGTCAGGTGCTTGGCGTAATGGAATGTCTGTTGATGGACAAGACATCCATTTGTTTAAAGTATTTTTTATGATGAGAGAGCGTAATAATGGTGAGGCCATTACAAAGGCATTTTTGTCTACAACATTCAGAGCCCCTTCCTTGGCAAGGAGTCCTGACAGCTCAATTTCCTTTGCATTAGTAATAGTCACAGGTCCAGCATTAGCCAGAAATTTTTTTTGCAGTAAGGTAATAGATTCTCTCATTTCTGGCTTTCCTAGGTTTCCCACTAGCCTTTTGAATGTAGGATAATACATCACCATTTCTTGCAATTTGGTGACAGTAAAAGCTTGCCATAAATTGAAATCAACTGAAACACCAAAAGACCCACAGAGATCATCATCAATCGCACGGCCACAAAGGCAAACTAGGCCAGCATGCCTATAAAATATTATATTTATTAGTGTAATTGTAAATAATTCATAATTATGATTTCATAACTCAACTACACATTAACATACACACCCATTTGTTCTGTGATAAATATCATCAACAATCCGTCTGTCAAGTTGTATATTTCGGGCCTCAACATACTGGTTGAAGAGCTGAATTACTGATTCATAGCTGAGACTTTCACCTTTAAGACTTTCAGTAATGTTGAATGGTGATAAATTTGGATTTTCCTGGTTCATCATCACAACACCAAAAGTGCCAATAATTATGATGGAATCTATGATATACTCATCCTGGTTACTTCTGATAGCACGGAGTGCCTGCAGGCATGCATTGCGGGCAGGCATGACATTTTGTGCATAAAGGGTATCAAATTCATCAAGTAGTAAAACCACAGGAAGATTCCACCACTTGTCATCCTTTTTGAAAGCAGTTAAGAAGGTATCTGCACTATTTATCTGGACTGGCAGAATATTGGGTTCAGGAAAAGCATTACCAAAATAATACCAGAACTTTTCTGTTTGATTATCATTTTCTTCAAGGAAAAACTTCTGAAAATCCACACTATACAAGGCAAGAGAATTATGGAGATATTGTTATTAAATAGCCAAACAATAACAAGTTAAACTGCATATTAAGATTTCTAAATCAAGTAAAAAAATTCACTTACTAAATACATTTATATTTCTTGACTCCCTCCTCTGTTTGAATGCCACTTTGTAATTGCATTGCAAGTTGCATCATGCGAGTGGATTTGCCAGATGCACGTGGTGCATGAAAGCTCACAAATTGTCGATTGAGGATGTGATTGACAAGTGGCTGATTTTTTTCAGTTTGGTCTACAACAAAATACTTTTTATAGTCACTTGGTGTGATAGTCCCATTTACTGAAAAAATTTTGGTTTTCTTGTACAAAGGTCCACCTATCAAAATAGAACATTATTAAAAATTGATGAAAACCAAAGTGCAAATACAAATTGTGCCAACATTACCATTGTCATGATTGTCATGCTCCATCAGCTGCCTCTTTTGCTCTGATAGACAGTTAAATTATAAGCATAAGTGGAGGCTGAATTCTCAGATTTTAAAAAGCAATACATATACATAGAAAGGAATTGTTTCAAGCTATGCTAACAGGAGGTGTGGTGTATAAAGGTATTTATTGTACAAAAGGTTTTAAAAGTATAGGAAATACCTGGAGATTTGACAAATTCTTGCTCTTCTAAATGCTTTATCATCATTGCAGGCATATTCAAACTTTTCAACTCCTCTGTAGTAAATCGTTTAAAATCACCAATCTTCTTCAACCACTGTCTCTTTAGACTTTCTGCAAGTTCATTCACTTCCTCTTGAGTCGCTCTCTCGTCCCGAACAAACTCTTGCAAAAAGTCAGAAATTTTGGTATTGTCATTCATGTTGTATACGTGTTGGAGAGCTGGACTTCTAAGAAAGATGTCAAGAAGTTAGAACTGCGATGGCTTCTTGCCTCACATACCCCACTACTATGGTTTTCCTCCACGAATGGGATTCTATGAGAATGGTACTTACATGTATGTTAAATGCGTGTAGCGTGTGTTGTGAAAACAAGGGAAAGAAAAGGGTTTGCGTGAAAAGGTTAACGGTCGGCGTCTGTGTACGCCAATATTTGATGACACACCCACCCCATGACATGATTAATAATAACAACCTACACCCCCTGTTCGAGACTGAATTTCATCGTCCCTGGTCAGTGTAATGTCTGCTGCGAAAGCTTCTGAGGAACAACTCACCATTGCCGATATTACATACTTTTCTTTGAACACGCAACCAGAGGGTCAAATGCGATCCATGTTATGAAAATATCTGGCACATGTCGTCTCTTATATCAAGATGACGTAGTTCCTAAGGATGTTAATGCAGCTATTGCTACGACTAAGACCAAAACACACTATCCAGTTTGTCGATTGGTGTCCTACCGGATTCACAAATAACAACCACAAACCAAATTCTCTAATTTCAGCCTTAATTTGACTTAAGACAGATGGTACCGGCTCAACTCTATCTGGTAATTGCCACTCAGTTAACCATTAGACGGTTAACCTTTTCGTTACACGGATTCGCGACTTCAAAAATATAACGGACGAATCAGCAATAGAATTACGATTATAAATAATTTAATGAGAAATAAAAGAATAATATGATATAAGGGAATCGAGTTCATACTACAACACTTTACGAACACATAGCCGCACACAGTTAAACACAATCAGTCAAACAGTCAAAACACACAGAAACTGCTCCAACGGTTGCTGCTCTATGTTAGTTCAGTACAGTAGATGATTCATGATTCACCAGCAACGTGAAATTCTAATTGGCCATGTTGATATTTGCTGAAGAATATTTGGAGAAACGCGAATATGTCCTCAGTCGCAGTAATTGCATCAGTTACTCCCATAAGAAAATCCGACGTTCATTGGCTGTGTTTAATTAGAAACTGTCAACATAAACATGGACCTAAAGGTATGGAAAAGAACATGTGCTCTACCTGCAAATACTTGACAAACAGGGTAGACGATTAGAAGGGCTCTAAAAATATGACTGATACATTTTTAATCCATTAATAAGGATTAGTTGTGTCGATTCCGTTAGCATGAACCCAATTCAAGAATAATCCAGTCATAGTGATGCGTCTAGGGCCACCGTACAGTTGATAATAGTATATGTGTATTGCTGATACAAGGTAGAAGACAATCGACGAGTTCATGGTCGACTGGACTGGAAGAAAGAATGTCTGTCACATTGTACTAAGAAAAGTATGAGTGAGAGTAATGAGTAAATAGCTGACAGTAAAGGTCCCATGCTTACTATAAGAATAATTAGACGTAAATGTGCGTATCTTACCTACTTAACACTATTATCACACAACGATTCTGACTTCAATGCTCAGAAAACCCGTTATGTGTCAGTATTCCGAAATTATCTTCCAACTGTGCTTGCAGATCATGTTCGATATCTTCCATTTATTTCCGATAGTGAGTGTTTATATTTGCTTGTAATCGATGACAGCGGATGGAGTGGGACGCGTAATCCTGGTCGATGATTGCCGCATAATATAGCCGTCATTTTTTACGGTGAAAAGAAAACGGAAGGATGAGAATCTGGACGGGCAGAGCAAAATTCCGTCTCCTTTTTATTATCGGCAGCGTATGATACGATACACCATAATATTAATAAAAATAAATTCCTTTTATCCGCTAATTATAATTATATCGTTTGGGACCGGTTAGTATTAGATAATGTTTGTTCCAGAAATTCCGACTCATTCATCAAACAAGTGCTCGAGACTTGTTGCCTTCCTGGAAGCCTCTTTTGCCTGCCGTTTCCGATTCTCGTGAATGATTTATTTCGCTTTCGAATCAATTTTGATTGCCGCTGCTCAGCTTTACCAAATTCCACCAAAGACTGCTGTAATTGCTAGATGCACTACTGGCTCTGGAATATCGCCAAGACAAAGAGTTGAGAGAGAAACATAAATAGTGTTTTGGATGTCAAGTATAGACAATGTTAAAGAGAATGCGGAATAGCAGAGGGTTAATATTGAATGTCTGCTTACCACATCAACTTATCGTAGTATGGACATTCTGCATCTTGTGGTATCAACACAATCATACACCTTTTTTTTTGTTTTGTACGGATCTTTCAACAACAAAACGAAAGACAAATCATAGCTATTAAAATGTCTTTTAAACAATAATTGATTCTATTCAAACATCTACGTTTGGTCGAGTCTAAGTTGTAATATCGATATTATCTGCCAATAAAATTTCTGTGCAAATTAGTCTTGGGTGTATTTCCCAATTTACTCCTCATGAAAGGATGTCATATTACTTCATTATACCTACAACATTTGAATATTCATAGAAGACTTTGGTATTCTGCCATGAATTGGCTTCTGTGGCTACATTTCCATCACTAATTTCTTCGAAATTTACTTGCTCTGCACCTTTAATTTTATTAACTAATTCTATCACCCTTGTTGCCGGACCCCGTGAGCAAGATTGTGAGGATGAGAAAGTAGTGTGTATTTAGTTACCGTAACCAGCAAGCTTGCTTTTTTGAATACATAAATATCATCATTATCGAGAAAAAGCACATCTTTATCAGACTCAAAAAAAGCGTCTACAAATGCGTACGATATACTAATTGAGACTTTCCTAAGACTAAGGATAAGAGGCTGCGTGTCAATGTAACACAATTAAGAGTTGACACTTTAACTTGAGAGATAAGATTTTTAATTCAACTATGTCGTCATTTGCTAATAATCCAGCCATTGCCAACTTGGTTGAATCCTCCTTGGAAAGTGAAGAGACGTACTTAAGACTGAAATGGATACCTTACGAGGAAATCACCAACGTAAAACCTACTCAAATTGACAACGTTTACTACGCTATTCGCAAATGTAATGGTGATGAGACGATAACGGAAACGCTAGTATTACTTGGAAGTGGTGAAGAATGCACACCAACACTTGTGAGTGAGTTTGCTAGAATATACTCACTTCCAACACACAAGTACAATAACAATG
>CAJVPJ010000189.1:0-36514 GCA_910592205.1 Paraglomus occultum
CTGGGTTGGTTAATGATAAAAGAGCCTTTGAGCTAATAATATGTAGACAATTAAGTTGATAAAAGTCACCCACTGCTTCACAAACAATAGCACATGTTAGATCTTCTGTAATATAGTCAATTGGATTTTTTTCATCATTTTTTCTCTTCCCTTTCTCTTGCTCTTGTTGTTTCTCATCTTCAAAAGTTGCCATTATTTTATCTGGTGTACACTTTGAAATCATTTTTGATTCAACTTCTAATTTCTCTCTCAGGTAATAGTACATGCTAATCAATTTTGGTATATGCTTGTCATCACAGCCAGAAATATCATCAAGTGTTGTAACAAATAATTCACTATCCTTGGCTTCAAGGTTCAACAACACTTCAATGGATTTGAATTGAATAAATTCATTGATAGCATTATTCAATGAGTCTAATGCTATGTAATAACAAATAGCTTGTGTAGTCATAGAAAATGTTTTCTTAATAAGCTGTTGGACAATATCCAAAATGCCAAACCAGAGTTCATCACTCACATCATGATTCTCTGCAGCATTTTCAGAATAGCATAGACTGATATGATACCAAAGGTACTCAAGAAGCACTCTTTCTTTAAAGCTTATTACAATGTTAGACTCCTTTTGTTGATACCATTCATCAAGACTATCTTGTAATACCACAAGTTGTCTCCAGGTTGTATACCAAGGCTTGCCTGAGGGTTCAACATGGAAGGCTTCTTTAAAATGCTTCCAGGATCTTTCTATGTCAAAATCACCAAGAGGGACATCAACACCTGTAATTAATTTGACCCCAATTTTAGCCAATCCAGGAACTGCAACAAGTAAACCTTTTAATGCTGCAATAGCTCGATCAAGAATTGTCTGATACTGATTTTTATCACTGCAGACAGTGGCTAATGTATTTTTAATAAGTTTGAGGAGGTAATCAATGTTGTAATCACTTTTGATCATGTTGTCTGATTCATTAGATCCTGCACACTGAATTTTCCATATTTCTCCTCCATATTGTTTAATCATGGAATGTGCATGTTGAATACCATCAAGAAAACGACCTGTAAATTGACACCCATTCCGATACATCTGTTCCAGTATAGTTGTAATAATTCGTAATTGCCATTCCAATTTAATAATTGTTTCCCCTGAAAACACATCATCAAATTCTTGAGAGCATAAATTCTTCAAAACTGTGTTTAACACTTCTACTGACACAGAATCTCCTTTATGTTCTAGAACGTATTTAAGTGCGTAAATATTCTGAGAATATTGCAAGTTTGTTAACAATTCCGTTATTTGTTCATCTGCTGACATAAGCTTTTGTTCCATTAATTGAAGTATAATCTTAGGAAAGGTGCCTTGAGTTATGGAATTGTTTGGTGTTGATGGAGACGATGACATGGTAGAGGATGCACTCGTTGTGAGAACATTGTTTGATACGTAGTCAGTTGTTGAGCCGGAACTCATCATGATTATAGGTCAATGGTTAAGGTATAGGTAGTCGGAGTGTTTTCCGCATATATGCGTTATGATGTTTCCTATTGGTTCGAATAGACCGTCCGTATATAGATCGCAAGGGACTTTTATCCACACAAAATTGGCCGTGTGTACTACACTATCCCATAAATTATAATATATCACCGGATTTTGTGTCACATGTTTCATTTTCTTATAAGTAATCAATAGTAATAGTACATATTAATATAGTAATAGATAATCAGTAATTTATCCGGCATGTCACAGATTTCATTCATCAATTATACTATCCCCAAAAAGAAAATATTTGCCGTGTAACATGTCGGATGTCGGATAATATGCTGCTCGTACCAAAAATTACGTCACAACCAACAAGTCAGGATCAAACCCCCTTTGTTCTGACATGCATTCATTGTTTATATCGTCACATCGCACTGCGCTCAGTATTCAATGTATTTATAACTGTTGTCATTAATAATGCAAACCTCGCCAGTACGGAAGTATTTCATTTACGCTCTATGCTTAATATAAAAAACAGAATCGAACATTGCTTTTCTCTAACAATATTACGGTACTGTCAGGTTTAAGTTTCTTATCTTAATGACATTTTGAATTCTTATTGTTCAACGTACAGTACATTCACATCTGAATATATAGACCGACAATTTCGACGTAAGCATCATCGTCGGCTAATACTAAATATTTATATTTATATTTTCTGTCTGAGCACATATGACCGACATATTGCAATATTCCCATCCACTTTATTTACTGGGAATGTTAGCTGCAGGATATTCGCACAAACTTTTGCCTTCAACGGTTTGCAAATATTGATTTTTCTCCTCGTTAAATCTGGCGGGGAGAAGTAATTCCGACAATGCAACATATAACTACGCTGCCAAGAATAAATTTCAATACTGTGCGAAAAACAACAATATAAATATGTGGCATTTTGTGAAAATTTACAGGGTTTGTCTTGTAAAGTTGAGTCAGTTAATCAATTGAATTTCTTCCGATATACAGTACGTTGAATGTATACGGTTCTCAATTATTACCATTATCGATAGGTGTGAGTTTTCGTGTGTGTTTTTTTTTTTTTTTTTTGAAAACTTAAGTTATCCGGGGTTCCATTAACAGATATGTTTGCGACAAAAATTAGACTTTGGCTTATTTCGTTGCAACAAGTAACAATACTTACACAGCAGCATTCTATGCATTGAGAAGCATCCAAGAAATACTGTGTAAATATTTTAATCTTCTCCAGGAATCTTCAACATGCGCAACAAAAGCCGATGTTTTAGGATAAATAGTAACTCATTATGAGAGTAGAATACATGCATATGAAGTATGAGCATTCATCACTCAAACACCTGGAGTCTATGCTGTGCTGTTCGCTGAAAGAAGTTTACGATTGGGAAAATCCGTCGACAAAAAGGCCAGATATTGAAGCTAGCCAACCGTTTCACAAAAACGGTTTCAGTTCTAATACTAAATAGTCATGCTACTGAAAAGCTAGCGAACTTTGGTGTTATATTGATATAAGTATGCATGGCAAACATTAAATATAAATTTGAGGATTGTAATTTCAAAAATGTGCCAATTGCTTGTAGTATGTCATGTGATACCGATTTTCGTATTTTTTTATCAAGTGACACAAAACAATATCACTAATGCAGTAATGTCGTCGTTACTTTTAGGAACTTATACAAGCATTGACAACTTGATTCAATCCTCCTTAGCAAATATATCAGCTCAACTTCGATGGATTGCTCATTCGGAAATCGTCGACGTAGAACCAAGTCAAATCGACACGGTCCATTATGCTGTTCGTAAGAAGTTGTTTGATGATGGCAGAATTGTTGAAACGATGGTTATATTGCTATTGCTTGGAAGCGATGAAACCTGCACACCAGCCCATGTGAGTGAGTTTGCTAGAATATACTCACTTCCAACACACAAATACTATCGTAATGACAGTAAATTTGCTCGATATTTCGCATGGCTTGAGGATCGGAATTATATGATACATGGATTTACTAAGCGTAATGATAGCTATTATATGGTCGCTGAGAGAGAATTTTATTACACTTATTCTCGATATGGGTTCTGCTCAGCATGTGGACTAGTCAGGTGTAGCCCCGTGTGGTGCATTTGTGGACATAAACAATTATCTAATGAGTGGAGTAGCAACAATACGAAACTTGACGAATTTATCAAGAAATCTCAAATACAAACAAACTCGGCAAATGAAGCCTACTTGGAATGGATTCCCTTTAATTGTATCCGGATTGAGAAGCGCGGCATAAACTTAAATAATAGTCTACCTATTTGTCTTCGTGTGAAATTAATTCCTCTTGAGATAACTGATGAGTTACATTATGACAAGGTAAACTATCGATTACATCATGCTTATTAAAGCGTTTATATGATTATTGACTGTTATTTTTATAGTTATGTGGTGAGCATTCAGATGTTCTTGCCAAAAATATTTGGGTTACCATTGGATTTACGTATGATGCAAAGAAACAAAGATATTATCTAATAAAAGATCAAGATGAAATTGGATTTTGTCTGGCATGTAGAAGGCAATTAAGTCCTAGTATAAATACATTTTGTTTCAATTGTAAAGCACCAAGACCTGTTAATTGGACTACTGGCAACAAGGCTTTGGATTCATTCATAATGAAATCATGGTGCAATATGACAGGAATATATGATGGCTATATACAATGGATTGAATACTCATTATTGATGAACATACAAACAATGACATTATTTGACCATGGATGCACACATACAGCAGATTGGTTAGAACCAAATGAATTGACAAGAGTGATGCTCAATAAGCTAGTTGATGGACAGAATGCTCAGTTATTTGATTTCCAACAGGTGAGTTATTATTATGTAGTCTGTACAATAATGCAATGGTGCTATTTGCATGCATGTTTAAATTGACTCTTGTTGTAATGACTGTATTCACTCAAATAGCTAACTAAGGAGTACCCAGAGATATTAACACCAAATAATATTTGGATTATTGGAATTACTCAAGAGCCATCTAGTCAAGGATACTATTTAGTGTTCTACCATAACATGCATGCACTATTGGGCAAGTTTGTACAGATTCATGAAAGAGGAAAGTGTATACAGTATACTGACTTTGATGAAGTCAAGGAAATTGGAACAGGAGGGTATGGAACAGTCTACACTGTCAAATATAGAAAGTATGCAGAAGAGCATATGCCAGAAACTGTTGCCCTCAAACGTTTTAAGAATTTTGATGGAATGCCAGAATTATTTATTTCTGAGGTAGGCAATTTTTTGATCTATTAGTTACAGTGATTTTTAATGTCCATGCATTCAAAGTCTTCATTATATTTACTACATTACATAGTTCAGAAATTTCGCCATATGTAAGCGTTTCTATTACAACTTTCTTGATATTTATGGAATTACACGAGACCCAGAAACAAAAGATTACATGATTGTTATGCAATATGTTAACAATGGTAATCTTTTGTCCTTTCTGGAGCAAAATATTAACAAACTGACATGGAAGATGAAATTACAATGTCTGGAGAAAATTTCACTTCATCTTGATCATATTCATGATGCAGGAATTGTACTTTGTAATCTTCATGGCGGAAACATATTTTTAAACTATGACAATGAGTCTGAGATTGAAAAAGATTTTCGTGTAAACAATTCATATATATGCGATCTGGGTCTCTCCCGATCGATGAATTCTCGTAAATCAAATTCAACTGTTCGAGGCGTCTTACCGTTTATCGCGCCAGAAGTCTTTCATACTCGCAAATTCACAATGAAATCAGACATATATTCTTTCGGCATTATTGTGTATGTGATGGCCACAGGCGAACTACCTTTTAGAGATAGACAGTTTGATAGAGATTTAGCATGTGATATTGTGGGTGGATTGCGACCAGCTATGCCCGACTCAGCGCCAGAAAGGTATAAAAATCTTGCTCAGATGTGTTGTGAAGCTGTCCCTGACAAGCGTCCAGCTGCACATATGCTTTGGAAGCATATCTACGCCGTTCTCGGAAGAGCGAGCTATTTTGATGAGAATGTGTGGAATACCATTTATCATACGCATGTAAGACCTTTATCACGTTACGAGAAGGAGAGTAAATACTCTAGTAAATTTTTACCTATAGGAGATTTGCCCAAATCGAGAAACAGTTACGAACCAGCTAATACTAAAGATACATAGGCAACAGGTCGTTACATTGATAACTGAAGTCAATTTACAATATTAACATATTGTTTACTGTAGTAGTAGTGACACAATAATATTGAATAAATTTCATGCATGTTATTTACAATTCAAAACATTGAAAAAAAGTTCTGCGATTTGTTTTAGTAACAAGAACAATTATTATTCCACAGATTGAAGGAAATTATCTATTTAAAAATTAAACGGGGCAAATTCGATTCAGTGTTCTGACCAGTAGAGTAAATGTTATTTGTCTTGATTAAACAACAACCGTTCTTCAATATTAATTATATTTAACAACGAGAGAAGAATGTAATAATAATTCGATTTCGAAGGGAAATCGTTTATTCAATTTCCATGGATAAGACTTATTCAATAATTATCGTTAACAGTTCAAACTAAGTTTTGTGATGGGATGAGCTACTTATATGTCTTTTATGACGCGGAAAAAAACGACACATTTCTAAAATTAAATAAGCATCGTGTTGAAGAAATGGTGTATTCAGAAAAGAACAGGTATGAAAACAATGTCAAGAAACACACATCATAATTATCCAGCTGATGCTAAATGCTTCGAGAGCTCGCTTGAATGTTGTTACGTTTTATTTAGCATTATTAATAAACTATTACCAATTTTACACATTTATCTCAAGATTTATTTTTAAGGGTTATTATTATATAATTTTGTGCACCCCATGACGTAATGCATTTTAGCAAGTGCGAACTATTATGTAATAGTAATAGTATCGCATATGACCCGAATCGAAATTGTTTGTAACTGAGTAGATTAATAAATGACTTTAACACTGTCAACTGCCTTTAATTGGACTGTCTGCATTCCAGAGTTATCAGTCAAATTAACAACAGACATAATTAAGGAAGTACAATTATATTAAAAAATCGGGGCAATCGAATTACTGGGTAAAGTTGAATTATAGGGAGTCAAATTCTCAGTATAATAAATTGTGCAATCAATGGTAATAGTAACATTAGTTAAACAAACGGCCAATTTTATTGTCCAGTTATAGTGATATTCGAAACACACTACCTAATCTAGCTGATTTTTTTCGGACATTTAGGCTTGTAATGCCCATGCCCATGCTCTCCACAATTACCACACTGGTTTTGATGCTTGACTGTGCTCGCTTGATTCGCTTAGAACTTTTCGAGCGACCTTTTGCTTTGCGTTTTCTTGGATTCTGAAGGAATCGATCAGTTGATGGGTCATTTTTTTTGTCAACCGCTTTCATGCTCACGTAAATTATCGTCGTTATTAGTGGTGCTGTTTTCATCAGTTTGATTATCTACTTGTTCAATTTGTTGCATTTCAGTTAACAGATCCTGTAGTTTCTTAGGAACATCTCACCCGCGAAATCGAACAGCTCTTTGTGTAATATCTCGCGCAGTTTTCCATATAGTTTTCGCTCATTGATATCTTCTCTTTTTTCCTCTCGGAGGTCTGTTGGAGATACAAATCAATCAATTGTATTACGTCTAATGATATGATGTTGGGAATTAGCTTCATCAAACCTTGTAGCAACATAATATATAAAGAAGAGACTTAGAACGTCTATAATACATAAAAAAAAAGACTTATAACGTCCATAAGTAGAAAGTAACTTATAACTACATAATACAAAGATAGCGTTTGTTTCTAAGAAACACGGCAACAGAGAAGTGCGTTGTCTTAAGAACGTAGTTGATATACTTCTTTTCGCGACATAATAGTAAATGATGTCTGACCGGTCCACACTCGTAACGTACCGATTTGTCGCGACTTGAATCAATGTAAGAATATTCGATTCGAACAGCCTACGCGTAAGCAAGCACACAATAATAAAGGTCCAATAAATACAAGAATATTAGATACTAGCGGGCGGACAGCTTACGCGCGTAAGCAAGCATATATAATTGACACTTACGAATCCGTTATATCTTATACTCGAAAGGAAAAAGGAGTAACCCTACCAGCAGCCAGCATCGTGCAGTTTATGTATAACGTTAACACGAAACGCTGGCTGATTGGCTGCATTAAACCTTTTATTATGTAATTTAGGGATGCACGAATTTTATTTACCCCATTTTTAATCATATTTTCTTACATAGTCAAATGATCTACTCAGCAAAGACAGCTAACAGTAAATGCACAATTTTATTTACCATCTTTTTAAGTCAACTATATTAAAATATGTGAAAGCATCATATAATGTACTGTAAATAAGCCCGGTTGAAGTACAATTTATTCGAAACGAGATTGAGTCACTAAATTATAAGCAGTGGATGGTGTTAATGTAATATTGTAAACTGACTTTATTGTATGTGTAACATACCTGCAGCTGAATCCAAACCATAACTATTTTTTGGTTTAGGCAAATCTCCAGTAGGTAAAAGCGTACTAGAATATTTATTCTCCTTCTCGAGTCGTGATACTGGTTTTACCTCAGTATAATAGATAGTATTCCACTCGTTGTCGCCAGAAGTGCTCTTCACCTCTACTTCACTGATGAACACGGCAATATTAATATCCCTATGAAGTGCATTCCCGTTCTCTGGACGCTTATCAGGATCAGCATCACAACAACGCTCAGCAAGTTTCTTGTATTCCTCTGGTGCGGAATCAGGCATCGATGGTCGTAGTCCTCCCATAATATTGCATACTAAGTCTCTATTAAACTGCCTATCTCTAAATGGGAGTTCACCAGTTGCCATTAAATACATAATGATACCAAAAGAATACACATCTGACTTCTGAGTAAATTTGCAGGTATGGAAGACTTCCGGTGCAATAAAAGGTAAAACTCCTTGAATGGTTGAATTAGACTCATATGAGTTCACTGATCATGAAAGTCCAAGATCGCATATCAATGATTGTGTATAATTCGTATTGGCATGCATAACTATGTTACCACCATGAAGATCACAGTGTACTAATCCCGCATCATGAATATACCACAGATATTGTGCAATATGCCTCAAATGCCGTAATTTGTCCAACCACGTCAATTTGTTAATATTTTGATCCAAATAAGACAAAAGACTACCATTGTTAGCATATTGCATAACAATTATGTACTCTTGTGTTTCTGGGTCTTGTGTCACTCCATAAATACAAAGGAATGAATATGCATAATTTATGCACGCATGATTTCTGAACTATAATAATAATAATAATAAGTACAAAGTCAAATTAAATATCATATTAATCAATACTGCTTACCTCAGAAATAAATATGTCTGACATTTCATCATAGTTCTTAAACCGCTTGAGTACGACAGTTTCTCGCATATTCTCTACTATTGAACATTTTTTATATTTGGCAGTATAAACTGTTCCATAGCCGCCAGACCCGATCTCTTTGAGTTCATGAAAGTCGCTGTACTGCATGTGCTTAACAATATCCCATTTGCGAAATTGTATAATAATCTTGTTCAATATTTCATTTACATCATAGTAGAAAACTAAATAATATCTCCGACTGGACGGTTCTTGGGTAATTCCAACTATCCAAACATTATCGCGAGTTAATATCTTTGGGTATTCCAGCGTTAGCTATTTGGGTAAACAATAAAACAATCAATGCTGGCATTATTTTTACACGTGAATAATTTACCTGATGAAAATCATCACTGATCTGCTTGAGTGTCACTTTTATCAATTTATTTATCACTGGATCTAACCAATCCGTTATGCGTGTGCATCCATAGCGTAATGAGGTCGTTTCTCGTACGTTCATCAACGTGGAATACTCTATCCATTGTATATAGCCATCATATATGTCAATTGTATTACTCCACGATTCCATAATGAATGAATCCAATGACCTGTTACCCGTAGTCCAGTCAGGAGGTCGTGGAGATTTACAAAGAAGACAGAAAGCCTTTATCTTAGGTTCTAATCCATTTGTACACGCCAGACATAATTCATGTCCATACTCTTCTTTTATTAGATAATACTTTTGTTCGCTTGTATTGTACGTGAATCCGATGGTAACCCAAACATCCGTGATAAGAATATCTGGATGTTTATCACATAACTGGTGGAAATGATACACAATAAGTCAACACTTATTTAATAAACATGGCGCATAATAAATAGTTTACCTCGGCATAATATTAAGCATGTGTTTCGTCTGTTATTTCAAGCGGATTCGATGTATATATAACGATCAATAGGTAGACCATGCAAGTATACTGTACTAACGCAATCGAATGGAATCCATTCCAGATAGGCGTCATTCGCTGAGTTTGTTTGTAACTGAGTCTTCTTTATAAAGTCATCGAGTTGCTTATTGCTGCTTAGTCCCATCCATCGAATAATTGTTTATGTCCACAGATGCACCACACTGGACTACATCGGAGTAATCCACATGCGCGGAGCAGAATCCATATCGAGGATAACAATGGTAAAAGTCTTTATCAGCAACCATGTAATAGTTATAGTCATACTTGGTAAATCTTTTTATTGAAAAATTACGCTGGATGAGCCATTTGGGATATCTTCTGAACTGATTAACGTCACTATTGTACTTGTGCGTCGGAAGTGAGTATATTCTAGCAAACTCACTCACAAGCGTTGCTGTGCATTCTTCGCTACTTCCAAGTAATACCAGCGTTATTGTATTATCATAATAATGTGTGTAAATAGCATAGTAAACGTTGTCAATTTGAGTCGGCTTTACGTCGGTGACTTCCTCGTAAGGAATCCATTTAAGTGTATAACTGGATTGGATCAAGTTGTCAATGACAGAGTTATTAACAGTCTCTGATGCTAACGGCATAATAATAGTTTGAATTAAAAAAAAAATTTTATGCCGTCACAATATTTTCAATTTGTGTTACACGTCGTCCGTCGCTTACTAATCTTAACAGACGTTTGCGTTAATTCGGATTCGCTGTAGAGTAGATCTATTTATGTGTATTAACATCATTGTTGGATGTGTTTAATTGTGTCTAGAGAGATTTGTTCTTCGTTCGCCAGGTAGTAGACAGACATTGTAGATTGATTACTTGACGTGTTAAGATAGTGAGTAAAGTTGATAGACGGATTACTTGTCATACGGTTTCTGTTGTCATATTAATGCATCAGCGAACAATAAAAACGGAATAGTAATAAATAAAAATTTGTAATAATTTAATGGATAATGGTCAAGATCGATCGTTTACTATATCCGAATACTTCAGTATCGATATTATTCAACATACAGTATTTGTTTTCATTTTATTACATAAAATGTATTGTGTTAACGTCATCCCAAATGTAATTTATTAGTGTAGGGGATTATTGTGATATGATAATCCCAAATCCAAAATAGGCTATAATAATAAAGTAAATAGAAATTTTTATATTGCCCCCGCAACATACAATAATTGATTGAACCGTTTTATTCACATTTACATGAAAAAGTTCCGATCTATGGTCCGCCTAAATTATATTATAAATTGGCCTTGCAGGAAATTAATTGTATCTATTAGTAATAGTAAAAACCGAATTTTACTGGTACACTGATCTCTGAATTTTTTTTATTTATCATGTCACTATACAATTAATTTCCTCATTTCCATACGTTTGTCCTAAGAATCAACTTTATTATTATATAATAGTGAAATAAATTTTACCTGTACAATGTATAGATCGGATTATTCTGTTCATGGTTAATAATGCGTTTAGACTAAATTTAAAGACTCCCTGTTATTATGGAATACGTCAACTCATTCATAGCAGTGCCCAACAATTTTAATTTGTAATCATTAAAATTAAATGGTCAACCTATTTAGATAAACTTAACAATTAATTTATACTCACAATAATGTGAGTAAATATTAATGTGCACCCGGAGACGCTATATTAAATTTGATGATATATTCTAATAAATGCCATGCAATACTATCTATCATACAGATAAAGATAAAGTTGTACAATAAAACTTTAACTCAATGACACGACATATTAATTAACCCATTTTCCTTATTAAGCTAAACTTGGATAAGATTTAACATAATTAACCAATTGTTATTGTTAATGCATTGCATTAAGTACTTTTTGTTGCCTGATGACATGATACAAAATACATTTATTCAAATCTCATGTTTTATATAAAGGTCAATTCGTTTCGTAATAGTAACCGAACGGTAGTAATTCTACTTTTCCAATATTATCAACTTCATTGCATATAGACCAAATTTAAAAATTTTTTTTGCTAATACTAAATAACTTGATCGTTGCAAACTGTCTCATAATACATTAGCTTTATTCTCGCTTGCTGATTATGAGAATGTTTTTAATACAATATTAACATTATTAATTCCATTATACAATATTTGACCTACATTTTTCAACAACAATTACCACTTAGACATACAATCCTTCCACAAACTACTCAATCCAAACAATTCAGCCAGATTTAATACTGACATTTTCATATGAGAACATCTCGTCACTTTCGAAAAAAAATTGATACTTGTTCAAGGATTACTATAATCCATTTCCTTGTCTTTTTTGTGCATATTGGTGGAAAATTATTATACCCAGATCAAGCACTTTAGGTGATGTGGGAAAATTTATCAATTTACCCTTGATCTCGAGCTTACCAATCAATTTCATTAAGCAACATTGCTCACACTGATATAGTAAACAGGCTTCCAACTTGTCAAACTATCACTATAGTAATAGTCTATGCACATGAGAATTGAACATAACAATGTAACCATATTTATATCAAATCGCACGGAAACAAGCATTTTCAATCATTCTACATTCAGTTAACCATTTACTGATGATAATAATGATTTATTTAACAATATATGACACACTATAACAATCTTCCATACTTATAACATATATTACACCAAGACCAACATTAAACAAACCCTGTTCAGCAGCATTTTTGATACTGCTTTTTTTCTACTCAGTTCTGTTTGCATAACAGCACCTAGATTAGATTGTGCTCTAGCATGCCCTTGTTCAGCAGCTTTTTGATACCAAACAAATGCCTCTTGTCTATCTTTTTCTACTCTCCATATTGATAGTACTTTAGTATGCCACTTTTCTGCTGCTTTTTGATACCATTCAAATACAAATGCCTTCTGTGTCCTTGTTCAGCTGCTTTTTGATACCACTCAACTGCCTTCTATTCATCCTGTCTTACTCCAGTTCCATACTTATAACATATACCAAGATTATATTGTGCCTCACCATGCCCTTATTCAGCAGCTTTTTGATACCACTTCAACTGCCTTCTGTTCATCCTTTCTTACTCCAGTTCATACACCAAGATTATATTGTGTCTCAACATGCCCTTGTTCAGCAGCTTTTTGATACCACTCAACTGCCTTCTGTTCATCCTGTCTTACTCCAGTTCCATACTTATAACATATACCAAGATTATATTGTGCCTCAACATGCCCTTTTTCAGCAGCTTTTTGATACCACTCAACTGCCTTCTGTTCATCCTTTCTTACTCCAGTTCCATTTGCATAACATTCACCAAGAGTATATTGTGCCTTAGCACACCCTTGTCCAGCTGCTTTTTGACACCAATAAAATGC
This sequence comes from Paraglomus occultum, assembly GCA_910592205.1. Lineage (NCBI taxonomy): Eukaryota > Fungi > Glomeromycota > Glomeromycetes > Paraglomerales > Paraglomeraceae > Paraglomus > Paraglomus occultum. The sequence goes on from CAJVPJ010000189.1 coordinate 13,254, forward strand.
CTTCTGTTCATCCTTTCTTACTCCAGTTCCATACTTATAACATACACCAAGATTATGTTGTGCCTCAACACACCCTTGCTCAGCAGCTTTTTGATACCATTCAAATGCCTTCTGTCCATCTTTTTTTACCCCAGTTCCATATTGATAACACAGACCAAGATTAAATTGTGCTTCAGCATGTCCTTGTTCAGCTGCCTTCTGATACCACTCAACAGCTCTCTGTCTATCTTTTCTTACTCCAGTTCCATTCTTATAACATATACCAAGATTATATTGTACCTCAACATGCCCTTTTTCAGCAGCTTTTTGATACCATTCAACTGCATTCTGTCCATCCTTTCTTACTCCAGTTCCATTTGCATAACATGCACCTAGATTAGATTGTGCTCCAGCATGTCCTTGTTCAGCAGCCTTTTGATACCACTCAACTGCCTTTTGTTCATCTTTTTCTACTCCAGTTCCATATTGATAACACTCACCAAGATTAAATTGTGCTCCAGCATGTCCTTGTTCTGCTGCTTTTTGATACCATTCAAATGTCTTTTGTTCATTTTTTTCTACTCCAGTTCCATTTGCATAACATGCACCAAGATTAGATTGTGCTCCAGCATGCCCTTGTCCTGCTGCTTTTTGACACCATTCAAACACCTTCTGTTCATCCTTTCTTACTCCAATACCAACTCCATTCTTATAACATACACCAAGATTATATTGTGCCTCAACATGCCCTTGTTCAGCAGCTTTTTGATACCACTCAACTGCCTTTTGTTCATTTTTCTCTGCTCCAGTTCCATTTGCATAGCATGCACCAAGATTATATTGTGCCCATGCATTTCCTTGTTTGGAGGCTTTTTGATACCATTCCACTGCCTTTTGTTCATCTTTTTCTACTCCAGTTCCATATTGGTAACACTGACCAAGATTAAATTGTGCTTCAACATGTCCTTGTCCTGCTGCTTTTTGATACCATTCCACTGCCTTTTCCAACTTCTTCTTTTTGTGTGCAATTTTGGCTTTTTGAAACAGTTTGTCTGCATTGGGTGTTTTTAATGATTTCCAAATTGATCTCCAAGTAGATTCTGAAGCATACCTTCTCATGCTGTTCTTCTTTTTTTGTTTTCTAAGATCATCAAACTCATCAAATACAATTGAGTCTGTATTGTTTCTGACATTTTCATTATGCACATCTTGATAATCAGCATCTGTAAGATACTGTTGAATGTTGTTGTATATAGTTTGTTGTGGCATATAATACACTTCGTTCCTTCTAATTTCACTTCTACAACAAGGACATTCTAGGTTGTTTAGTGACAAAAGAGCCTTTGAGCTAATAATATGTTGACAATTAAGTTGATAAAAGTCATCAACTGCTTCACAAACAATAGCACATGTTAGGTCTTCTGTAATATAATCAATTGGACTTTTCTCAATATTTTTTCCCTTTCCTTTTTCTTTATCTTGTTGTTTCATATGCTCAATAGCTGCTGTCGTTTTGTTTGGTGTATACTTTAGAATCATTTTTGATTCAACTTCTAATTTCTCTCTCAGGTAATAGTACATGCTAACCAATTTTGGTATATACATCTCGTTGCAGCCAGAAATATCATCAGGTGTTGTAACAAATAATTTATGATCCTTGGCTTCAAGGCTCAACAATACTTCAATGGATTTGAATTGAATAAATTCATTGATAGCATTATTCAATGAGTCTAATGCTATGTAATAACAAATAGCTTGTGTAGTCATAGAAAATGTTTTCTTAATAAGTTGTTGGATAATATCTAAAATGCCAAACCAGAGCTCATCACTAACATGCTGATTCTCTGCAGCATTTTCAGAATAGCATAAACTGATATGATACCAGAGATACTCAAGAAGCACTCTTTCTTTAAAGCCTATTGAAATGTTAGACTCTTTTTGTTGATACCATTTATCAAGACTGTCTTGTAATACCAAAAGTTGTCTCCAGGTTGTATACCAAGGCTTGCCTGAAAGTTCAACATGGAAGGCTTCTTTAAAATGCTTCCAGGATCTTTCTATGTCAAAATCACCAAGAGGAACATCAACACCTGTAATTAATTTAACTCCAATTTTAGCCAGTCCAGGAACTGCAACAAGTAAACCTTTCAATGCTGCAATAGCTCGATCAATAATTGTCTGATACTGATTTTCACTGCAAACAATACCTACTGTATTTTTAATGAGTTTGAGAAAGTAGTCAATATTGTAATTGCATTTAAAGCTTTTGATAGTTTTGTCTTGTTTACTAGATCCTACACACTGAGTTTTCCACAATTCGCCTTTGTGCTGTGTAATCAATGAATGTGCTTTTTGGTGATTAGAAATGGTTTGTTGAATACCATCAGGAAACGACCAGTGAATTGACACCCCTTCCGATACATCTGTTCCAGTATAGTTATAATGATTCGCAATTGCCATTCCAATTTAATAACTGTTTCCCCTGAAAACACATCATCAAATTCTTGAGAACATAAATTCTTCAAAATTGTGTTTAATACTTCTACTGACACAGAATCTTCCTTATGTTCGAGAACGTATTTAAGTGCGTAAACGTTCTGAGAATATTGCAAGTTTTTTAACAATTCCTTTATTTGTTCATCTGCTGACATATGTTCTTGTTTCATCAATTGAAGTATAATCTTAGGAAAAGTGCCTTGAGTCATGGAATTGTTTGATGTTGATGTAGAAGATGACATCGTAGTAGAGAATGCACTCGCTGTGAGAACGTTGTCTGGTACGTAGCCGGTGGTTGAGCTAGAACTCATCACTTAAGGAATAATCGAAGTATCCCGCTGCGTTGTGCTTATTACTTCCTATTGGTTCAATTTGTTGTGTGTGTGACGCTACTACGTTGAACAGAAAATTTTTTAAGAGATGGCTTCGTCCCCTTTACTCTGGAACTTAGATTAACAGTGGCTTGTCTCTTATAGTTTCTGTAATAGTTCAATGATTGGATAGCTTTTGATTGTTGGAATGAATTTTCATTTTAATTTACAGTGTGAGTGATAAAAAGGTAACCAAAAAGAGTTGGTCTGTCGTTATTCTGCTTCAGATAATGTGTCGAGTTACATTATAATCAAATAATATCACACTAACAACGTTTTACTTTCCAATTATGTTTGATCTATTTATTATTTCTGCGATATTAATATTGCACGTATTATATATGATAATTGCTCGCCTCTAATACAAATTCTGCTGACTCATTTAATCGTAGGGCATATAATAAAAAAGTCACTATAATAGTCTATTTTTTCTCGAGCGACAGTAGTAAGTCTCTCATATCACGTGAAAATTTAAATTATGGCTGATAACTATAATATAATGAGTAGTAAGTCAACACTACAATAAAAATGCGGGCTTTCAAATTCTGACTGTTTCGATATTGAGTCGATTATTCTGTTGGCAAATAGTTCTGGGCTTAAATGTCAATTACGGCTTGTAAATGGATCTTATCAATCATCTAGTCATCAGAAAAGGTAATACAGATAAGACCTCTAAGTGGTACAAGCATCGTGTGTATTAGGTTAATAAATAATATGATTTGTCTCATTTGACTACTTCTCCTATCTTTCAAGACTTTTTAATATTCTTATTTGCTCACTTGTGTCTTCTGTTGTAACAAAAACAATCGTACATTTTTTAAGCTGCACTACTTTTACTGGCACTTACAGTAGGAATTTTAACACTGACTTAAGCATTCGCCTAATCAACATCTCTAATAAGTTGGCTATCAACTGGATACGACTACCTGTTGTTCCCAATTTCCCTCCTTAGACGCTTGAATCAATACAGACTAATTGACATAAACAATGATTATAACGACTACCCATTATTCCAATTCAAATTTCTATTTACAAAGAGAATAGTAATAATCCGATTGGTCAATACCAATATTAAACACATGCGTGCATTTAAGAAACAATAGTTTAGAAAAATACTGCACGCGCAGGATAGAGGGGTGTGCATTTATCACCAAGTCCCAAGCTCGGGATCATGTAATTATGCCATGCATTTAGGGAGGTTGTGTATTAAGATGGTGTGCACTTAGTATTAGAGGGTTTTATCTGTATTAACTTCTGGAAACATGCATTGCAATTGGGAACATGTATTAAGCGGAATACATATACAGGCTGAAGTGAACGAGTTACAGTATGTTATCAAATAGTTCTATATAAGAACCGATACAAATTGGTTTTGCTGATACGTAACTCATTAGTATACGTGATAACTCATTTTCAGCAAGTAACATCGAATCTACAATGTCACGAACTTTAGAAAAAGTGTTATTATTATATAATTTCTTACCTACCAAATCTTTTTGCCGTTTACCCTCCGAAGGCAACTAATGAATAACTCCACAATAAAATACACAATGCAAGTCACTTGAACATTTAGCGTTCACACATAGTTTACGTTGTCTTTGTCTAACAAAGGTAAACATAGTGAAGATTTCATGTTATAAGTAGAGTTGCTGTCCAATTACATATCAAATAATTTATCGACTACATTCATTGAAAGAAACTTATTCAAGCATACGATCATTCAATTCGTTGTTGATAGAGACATTTCGTAACGGTTCCTGGATAAGTCACAGTGGAGAGGCATGCTTTATAAGAGAAAAAAATCGGTTATTTAAAGCGAACTTCGGGAGCAATATTGAGTTTTAGTATATACATGTATACGCAAATGTTACCTTGACATTTAGAGTGGAGTGTTTTTGTTTTGATCTGCAACTAAATGTTTGCAATCAGAGATTGATAAGACCCGCTAGTATGCATTCACGGCGTAATGATGTCATTCTTGTTTGACAGTATAGAGCATTCGATCCATTGCATGTAAGGCATCACATCATACTTACTTTATTCAAACGACTTGATTCCGTAATAAATGATCCATTGACTTGCTGCCAGTAGTTTAATCAAGAAGTTGTGACATTTATTAAGCAAGCCGCCGTCCATGTATGTAGGCGGTGGGCAATGGTTAATACGCAAATACATTATACTTAGGACTCATTTAATATTACCGTATCAGGATGAGTATTTGCCAATGTAAGTAGTATTGGAATGAATAAACCGCACGTTGGCCACAACTTGCATAGTAGTTAAAAACATAACTTAGAATTGTATTCAAAGTGTTAGTGATTTTAGCATCACACACTCACTGGAAACGTCACCGGGCACTTTATATATTACCATACTGCTCGGGATAAAGAATTGTAAAACACGCTATAAACACGCTATAAATCAATTAATACCAAATACTGTAAATAAATTATAGTCTGCGAATTAGAATAATAATTTAACCTGTAAGAAACCTAGGTGACATTTAATTATGACAATTAGAACAATTGTTGATTTTCTTATCAGCAACATTAAACTATTATTTTTTTACTTAAATCCACAGGCAAATTAAAACTTCTCCTCTCCTCGCCTGCTTCAAAATCCTCTTGCTAATTACTTAGATTAGCGCCAAATAAGTAACAGCCTTAATTATGCAGAATCTCAAATCTTACGCTTTCCGAGGAAGAGCAATCTGCGTATGGTATCAAAAACCTTGGTTACCTAAATATATTGTTCAAGACCAAATTTCCGACCTCCCCTACAGTTTACGTCGTCGAGACCAGCCAGTAACTGTATAAAGATTTGTGTACAGTAATGCGATTAAAATTGTATTTACACTCCGAACTTTGTCGCGAAGAAATCAAGCACCGCCAAGGGAGGAAATAACAACAAGGTTTCTCAACTTTCAAAGAAAGCGTTGTTTCGGTTGAAACATTTGACAATTAGTAAATTTAAATATTTTCAGAAATATGTAAGCCTCTGGTATCAGAAACCTAAAAGATTAAAAGCAAAAAAAAACATTACCCGGTATTATTTATATTACTCTTCGAAAAGTTTCCAAATTTATTCAAACTTTTTTCGACTAAATCAACGGGGTTTTTTTTTCTAATAATAATGGTTCTTTTGTCGGAACAGTTGAAGCATGCAGTTTTCTAAATTCTGCGCGATAAATGTTTCATTGTTAAGTTCAGACTCGCAGCAATCTCACGACTGTCAATAAAAGGAATTCTAATCAAGCACAAGCAGTTTAAGTCGATTAGTCTACGCTGCAGCAATAAACTCGATTACTTTTTTTACATTTATTTCGCATCCTAAGAAAATTGAAAAAAAAAAAAAATTTAAGTGACGCATGTATAATTTTTACGTAGCAACAAGCCTGCTGTCAGTGTACCGTATATCTTTTATAAATTATTTGATCAAGATAACAGCAGAATAGTTGTTTGGAAGCGGTTTTAAAACTGTGCTGTGTTGCAGGTGTAGCTTGCTTTTTTTTTTTAAAAAAATCACGACGAGATTTACATAACGTAGTGATGTAACCTCACAATAGTTATGAGTTGACAATATCATCAAAGATACTGTTAAAAATTAGATAATAATATCACGGGATTCTTGCCAACATGTTCATTTTACAGATCTTCGTTGATTACGGTATTCGTGCTTTCTATGGAAATTTCCTTTTCTTTTTCCTTCCAATTAATGGATTCATACAAGACTCAGAAACAAAAAGCACACGATTGCTTGTTAAACACTATTTGACGACACACAAGTTAAGTTTGGTGCACAAATGCGTATTCGACTGACGTTTGCCTTATTACATCAAAACGCGCGCTCTATCCACTGTTTCGTTGTTGAATATTAAAAATCACACCGAGATATTCCCATAATCAATTTGACACGATCGGCTATGGAACGAGCTCTACCAGACAAATGAGAAAGGTCGCGTCAAATGCACATGTCATGTCATGGTTATACAGTAGTGCAAAATCAAGTTCTTATAAAGGCAGATCCTACTTCAAGCCCCGCAATATTTCTCTGCAAACGTCTTTAAAATGGCCTCGCTTGCAACGAAACCCAAGTTGGCTGTCATCCTCGGGTGAGCCATTAATGTTAAACGTTAACATTACTAGACTGTCGCAACTTTATCAATATATTTCTACCGGTGTATTAGTACAATGACCTTCGGCTACCGGCAAATGCGTATTAACGACTTGAATACTGTTCAGAGTATCTTGGAAGCATTCAAAGCTCAGGGATGGAATGAACTTGGTAAATGAGACTAGTCTATCTGGAAGAAAAAAATGATTATGATCAATGTCTCATTTGAAAACGTCTATCGTAGACACCGCAAGAATGTACTGTGATGGTACAACCGAAGAGGTAATTCAGTAAAATTATGTATTCACAGATAAAATCGAATTGTTTGAGCAATTGAACCGAGATATCGTTAATTTTTTTTTTAATAATAACATGTAATCTCGTTTAACATTCGGTTTTAGATGTTGGGACAACTTGAAGCTCAAAGCAAAGGAGGGTTCAAACTAGCAACCAAAGGCAAGCCCAACTAGGCAGACTTATGACATCTCGCAAAATACAATACTCATATCTATCGATCCCTTTGCCAGTGTATCCTATCCAAGGAGGAGAGCATCAGCCAGAAAGACTAAAAGAATTATTCAAAGAATCGTTGAAAGCTCTCAAAGTAAACAAAGTGGATATCTTTTACTTACATGCACCGGACCATACCACTCCTATCGAGTCAACGCTCGGGGCAGTGCAAGAGTTATATCAAGCTGGACATTTCACTGAGGTATATTCGGTTATTGATTTACGTCCCATAGATCCCGAAAATGGTTCACATACCATACCATACCATACCATACCATACCATACCCTGCACCATCATTATAACATGTGTATATTATTCTCTGTTCATCTCCCATCTTCAAGCTCGGTTTATCAAATTATGCCTCATGGCAAGTAGTAGACATTTACCACATATGCAAGAATAAGGGCTACGTGTTACCCACCGTCTACCAAGGAATGTACAATGCGATAACTCGAGGAGTGGAAGCTGAACTTTTCCCATGTCTACGGAAATTCAACATTCGCTTTTACGCATACAATCCCATCGCCGGTGGAATTTTCAACGAAAATTTCTCCTTTGATGGTGATGTTCCAAAAGGAAGTCGCTTTGATCCCAACACTGCGATGGGGAAATTGTACGTTTCAGTGATATAAATAAGCACATCGGGACAAGGGGTTCTGACTGATATTGGGATTTTCGTTGTTGTTTGTTGTAGCCACCGCTATTTACACTAACGAGAATGCATCATAATGGCATCCATGTAGGTATCGTCCAAGATATGTGACCCCAGCTCATGCGAAAGCAGTTGCCAATATCCAAAAAGCTACAGCTTCCCACGGTTATTCTGCCATAGAAGCCGCGTTCAGGTGGATGAGACATCATAGTAAGTTGGATGCCGCTCTCGGAGATGGTGTCATAATCGGAGGTTCGTCCTTGGAACATATTGTCTCCGCCTGTCAGTTACTCGATAAAGACCAACCTCTGGAAGAAGACGTTATCAAATCTTTGGATGACGGTTGGAAGACGGTCATGGTTTCCTCTGCGCCCTACTTCAGGTGATAAAGTATCGATTGTTAGTAAGGCGTTATAATAGAGTGAGTGGTTGGATGTTGGAGACGGGTATAGTATAAAAGGAAATATTGATGCTAAAGAAAATTATTATCCTCTTCGCATAAATCAATTAAATTGTTAACGCGGTAATAAAAATCCCCGAAACCGTACTAACTCAATAAGGAACAGAAGAGTTCTCCCTGTCGACTGGATGACATTATCATCGGAAAAAAATTATTTGGGATTCGATGTTTATTTATATACGAGTCAAAATAACACAGAATATTCGCCAAAAATGTGATGAGGCGTATTAACCGTATTAACCCAGTTACAAGCCGTCTGTCACCAAGGCAAATAAATGCAAAATTAATTAAATTAAAAAGACATGATAATCCAATGTCCACTTTTGGGAAGCGCGTATGTAAAAATGTAGGGGAGAAAAAAAGAAAAAGAAAAAGAAAACTATCATACATAAGAATATTGTTGTGATTCTATTTGGCAAAATGGATATTATGGATAGAACATCTAACGATAAAAACTGGATAATGATTTATGAAACAGACGTATTAATGAAAACCTGTTATAGTGTTCTTTTGCCCTCATGTAAGTATAATGGTGAATGTACAGTACTTGTCCTGATGCACACGCTCATGCTTGAGACTATTTATATGGTGAGAAAACCGTCCAGAATGCAGACATCAACGACAGAATTCAAGTGAAAATGTTGCCATACATTTTGGCCGTCGCTTTTTCCTCTAGACTCTTTCAGATATGAATGAGGATCAGGTCAACATGCCAAGCTTATCCGAGTTGACTTTTTTTTTTCCCAACTGTCAACGAGATTCGATTTGTTGGTTTTACTGATGTCGGGAGGCGATTTTGAGTTTTCAAGAGGAAGGCGGTGGAATTGCAGGCAGTTTGAGTGGAATTAAGCCTGTAGAAAGAAGGGATATCAATTAGCCTTTTTTTACTTTTCATTCCGTTAAATGCTTGTCATACTCGATACTCACGCTTTCCATCGGCACCATAAGTCGCTCTAGCACCGTTCTGCAATTTCCAAATTGTATCATCAAACCGTTCAATACAGTCACGTTTCTCCTCATAAGTCGTAGCTCTCACGACATAGTCACCCCTGTTGGTCACTATCTGGAAGCAATACGGGTGTGTATATAACCCATCTTCAATATCACGAATGCTAGCAGATGCAAGATCAAATCGTGTCTCGTAGATGTGTTTTCCGTTATTGTTCACGCAAAAGAGCAAAAGATCGTTGAAGAGAAAATACGTGCGAGCATCGGACCCTTTGGATGGAGTCGTATAGTGTTGAGACATCACCACCTTGTGTAGATCGCCCTTGTGGATAAACCTGCGCGCTGGTTTGACTATGTCATCTGGAAGACCTTGAATTTCTACTATTTTTTGTTGGTTCTCGGCATCTCTTATTCTAGAAAGAAAATTAAAAGAATGAGTTTGTGAGAAAAAAAAAGAGAATATTACCCAAAACTTGATTACCCAAAACTTGATTCATAGACGATTATCTTACTTTTCATTAACTTCATCTGCAATGACTGATATCTGCTGTACACACTTTTGTAGATTTTCATAGTCAGGATGAAATTCGTCTGTGTACTTTAGCACGGCTTCCAACAACATCTTGTACCGAGGAATTCGCTGAATGGGTAGAGTCAAAAAGGAATTCATAGGTAGTCCTCCAAGTTCGGGTCGCTCTACGCAATGCTATGTAAACAGATAGATATTTTATTAGCGAAATTAGTACCATACATGATGCCTATAAAAGATGCCTGACAGTATTTACCGCTACGAGCTTTTTAAATGCTTGTGCTTCCTTCTTTAGGCGCTCGATCGTGCCAACGGCTTGAGGGAAATTTTTTAGATAAGTTGTGTACATTTTCAAGTATGGAGCCTAAATAATTGATGCAAACAAGCATCAGCAAAATTGAAGCGATTCACTTGTCACAGGAGGAATATTATAACGACTTACAGTACGGATAAATATATCGCTGATGAATTCATTTGGATTCCATTGCTGATACCTAAGGTTAAAAGAAGACACATACATAATTAAAAAAAAAATGCTGACAACTCCCAAAATCTTTTCAAGACTCACGCGACATACCTCTCCTCCAAGCTCTTTAATAATTGCTCGTGCAAGGTTAACAATTGCTCGATATTCCCAAATATCAAGTTGATATCCTCCGCCGAAGCCGCACGCTTTGTTGGCAAAAGCCCATTCTTTGCAGTTGCCTTTTGACAATTCTCTCTAAGAGGGTTCAAAAAGAAAGATACGCATTTTCGCAATCCATCAACGTACGTGCGTTCAGATGTGATTATTTCCTTGACCGCCAGTTCGCGCTTTTTAATTCTTGCTGCCGGGTCTAAGTATGGTAAGTAAATGAATACTTTGGAGAGCAATCCATGTTGGAAAAAACTCAAATTGCCTATTGCAAAAACTATCTAGGTACCTGAGTTCTTCTTTTCATTCTGTCCAGCTGGTGCCACTTGCACAGATTGTTGCAGCTCCATGCCATTGGGTAACTGTGGCAAGTCACGATCGACTTGTCGTGGACCCTGCGGCAACGGACGATCCAAATTGGGACGATTTTGCGGTTGCACGTTTTGACGCGGATTCTGTGGCAACGGACGATCCAAATTCGGGCGGTTTTGTGGTTGAAAGTCCTGACGTGGATCCTGCGGTAATGGACGATCCAAATGCGATCGTGACTGCGAACGATCCAAATTCGGATGTTTCGGTAGTTGGCGCTCTTGACGCGGACTCTTTGGCAACGGACGATCCATATTCGGGCTAACTTGTGGTTTAGGAGAGTCTTGACGCGGATATTGTGGTTTTGGAGAGTCTTGACGCGGATATTGTGGTTTGGGAGAGTCTTGACGCTGATATTGCGGTTTAGGAGAGTCTTGACGCGGATATTGTGGTTTGGGAGAGTCTTGACGCGGATATTGCGGTTTAGGAGAGTCTTGACGCGGATATTGTGGTAATGGACGATCCAAGTTTGGATGAACTTGCGGTTGGTAATCATAACGCGGATTCTGTGGCAACAGTCGATCTAAATCTAGACGAGTCTGTGTTTGAGGGGAGCCTTGACGTGGATATTGTGGTAATGAGCGATCCAAATTTTGTGGCTGGTGCTCTTGACGCGGATTCTGTGGCAACGGTCGATCTAAATTGATATTGTTTTGTGGTTGAGGAGAACTTTGACGTGGATATTGTGGTAATGAGCGATCCAAATTTTGTGGCTGGTACTCTTGACGCGGATTCTGTGGCAATGGCCGATCTAAATTCAGATTGTTTTGTGGTTGAGGAGAACCTTGACGTGGATATTGTGGTAATGGACGATCCAAGTTTGGATGAGTTGGTGATTGGTAGTCTTGACTCGGACTCTGAGGCAATGGCCGATCCAAATGGGGGCGTCCTTGGTTCTGGTACACCTGTTGATTCATGGACGTAGGCTTATACTGTGACGATGGACTTTGAGGCTGTTGTGAGGCGTATCCGCCGTCTCTTGTGTCAAATTCTTTATCAACATTTGCTTCGGATGGCTCGTTCCATTCGCTAAATGAACCATTATTGTTGTCAATCTCATCATCGTCGACAATACCAACATAAATGCCTTCATCGCTTTCGGATTCATCATCACTGTCTACGGTGGTAGAATAGAGTATCAACGCGGCTTGTGCAATACTAGTGGCGGTACCTCTTCCTTGGACTTTGTTTCTGGGAATAGCGATGGACGCAGCATCGGCAGCAACAGTAGTATTACTCATGGTGGCAAAGGCATTGCCAAACGACGACTCTTGATTATCGTGAAGGCTATTGCTCCTACTTCTATCACCCTCACTTTTAGTCGAGGAAAATTTCGTAGATGGATTCCCGGCGGCAACGACTTGATTTCTCGACATGATCTGGTCGATAGCGCTCTCGTTATAACTTCTCGCCAATTGTTCTTTCCCAACCACCCCATTCGTCCCTGGCAACCTCGAGTCTGAGAGGGATCGGCCCCTGTTTTCGGTTTGGGACGGATTTAGACGAGGTAGACGGTCGGGATGGTGATGAGCGTGTGGTGAATTTGGTGAGGAAGGCAGGAATGTGATAGGCTTGGATTGTTGTAGGGAAGGACTGTACTGGTTTGATGTATAATATTTTGGTGACGTTGCGAACTGGTCTTTGGTGTAAGTTATATCTGTTGGACTGCTGTGAAAATAAACATTGCCGTAGTTGCTTTTATCGTCATGTTGAAGAAATGATTCTTGAAGATGGTCGTTGATAACGTTCTGGTTTGTATTATGCGTCCTTTTTCCCTTGTGTTCCACCTCAATGGTATCATAACTGTCTCTAATAGCTTGAGATGATTTTTGACTAGATATCGAACCGTGGCTGCTCACGTAGCCCGAGTCTGCACGTGCCATGAGTTATAAAGGAGAGTTAGAGGTGGTGGCAGAGGTGTGTGGTGCAATGGTTTGTAATATAAAAGATTACAAGTCTGTTCTATATAGTGTATATTTATAATGTATGTACTGTATATGTGTTGTTATATATTAACATTCATGCCCAAGATCTAAAAAGATCAGAAGGGAATGACGACTGTTTAGAGGTTTATTAATTGGAAAGGTAACGATGTGAATGTAATGGCTGCAAAACTGTGTGTGTTGTTTGGGTAAAAGTATGCGTTTCTATTATAGTTTGTTCTATGTTGGTGTATATATATGGAGAGAGGCGATTATGTTGTTTGTAAGGAAAGGAATGGGGTAGAATTTGCAGACGTTATTAGCAGCATCCACGTTAAGGAAAGGGAAAGGACGACGGGAACCAGCAACGTTGAGTTGACTTGTCAGCAAACGTTTCAATACATCTATGATAGTACTTTGTTAGAGTATAAATAAAAATTTACAACATGATGCATATATTATTATGATGCACTGTCGTCGTTATTGGTGGCTATCTGATTTTTGTATGGTTACCTTTAATTTCTGTCCCTTTCGTGCCAAGCGAGATGTTGTGTGACTACACAGACATAAGCGAACGAACAGGACAACTCACGTGAATAATATGCGAAGAAGCATGATAAAATGTACAGTCTTGATACAAGAGTCATAAAGCTAGCCTGACAATTTTACTCTAGCGATGCATACAAGTCATTGATCCGTAAGATTGAAATATAATAATAACCTGAACATGCAAATATTGATGTTTTGCTTTTCGCCAGGATATTTTGTGACCAGTTTTATTAATATGTGTTACATTTCGGTGTGGAGAAGAGAGAGGTCTTTATATTATGTACTTCGACAATACATAGGACAATCATCCATCTATATCAATGATTAACGCTTTATAGATGCCACGATGGTTATTACAAATAAAGTTATAATGAACCATCACCCTTGATTGATAGACATTTTGCATTTATTAATATTGTTATTTGACCTATTCTCCTCAATGATATCTATACGAGTTTCCCCGACCCTCATCGATGCACCGGTGGGTGCAAGTTACGAATTTCTTCTTTTGATGCTAGCTTACCATTTTCACATGCCACAAGTTTGGTGTCTGTTCTCAATTTGGCATTATATAAGCAGATTTGTGATCAAAGGCTTAACGTAAAATAGGTAATTAAATGTTAAAAACGGAAATTATTAAAATTTTCAACATTAAACATGCTGCAACAGACGGTATATGATAGGAAGGGATGGAACATTGTTCGCCAATAAACCAACATGTTCATTTCATTCCACCTCAACTCATTCCTTCCCGTTCCTAATCAGTAAGACATTTTAATAGAATCGAATAATTTACGTAATTGATTGATTAATAATAATGCATATGACTCCCATAATAATAATTATTATCATTACGAGATAAGAAATCCGTAGGATACGAAACTGAACTAATCAAATTACGTGCAAAGTAAAAAGTATTTACAGAGAATGAAACTGTTATATATTTAGAAGTTTGCAGGACGATTACTAATTAGTCTGGCTATTCGTTTCTGCTAATAATACTTTTAATAATTTTTAAATTTATCACAATTTGTGACAACGCCTCGGTTGATTATGACTCTTAATTTCCTGCGTATTTGTTACAGTATATGACTTGAAATCGCTTTCAACAATTGGTAAGAATCATTCCTCTTGTGAGTTTGCAAAAAAAAAAAAACAACATTAATTGTTATCTGTTTTGCGGTAATAAGGTAACTTAGACGATGACATTAACTAATAATTATTAGTCAATGGCGAATGGTAGTATAATAGCTCTTAATTGGGAATTCAGGTTGGGCCAATCATGTTTTTCTAGTAAGGCATTATCAGACTTTGTTTATGTCAAACAAACTTACCGGCTGTTATGGTAAATCTATTTCTTCGACAAAGTTGTCATCACATGATTTTCATTACAAACTAAACTTGTTATACGTGCCTTGGTCTGTATACTGCATAGTTCTGAAAATAAGCATGTTGGAGATCTAATAGCTTTGGTTTTAATGGCAAGTAAAGCAAACGCGAGAATATTTATGGCGAAATGACGGGAAACATTTAAACGATATATGAACGTATGTATTTAACAATCTCCGTTTATTCAATAAAGTTAACTAGTTCTCGTCTATACGACTTGCCAAACTAACTGCAAGTCAGACCGAACACAATTTCTGTTGACGAAATTAAAAGTAGTTGTTGTGAATGAGACTACATACATATGCACTCTTAGATCGATGTACAAAATTTTCGAGGCGGATTATTTTTCAGGGCCCAAATCCAAAATCGTGTTTCACAAGTAAACCGTTCGTCGCACGTGTGGATCTAAACAAAGATTAGTTGGGTTCACTAATCGATTTTAATTAATTGTTATCCGCATACTGCGTTAACAGGTTTTATAATCTCAGAAACAAAATGTGGTACAACTGTGCTTAAAAGGCAGCTCATTTTTGAGCGGCATCCTTACGTTTTAAAGAGTGTAGAGCACATTCTCTAATGTAAATATCAAGACTTTATCGCATATTGCAAAAGTTCATTGATTGAGCAGAGGAATCGTTTACTGCTATGAATGAACATAACGGTTTATCACTCGGGCGTTACTACTTCAAATTTGAGTAAACCGTATTATCAATTGTATTACATTATTGTTAATTTTTTTGAGACATACTAAATTAAGAAATACGAGCCGAACGGTTGTTCGAGCAAATTGTAGAGCGACCACGTGCATAAATTTTTTAAAATTTCCATTCAAAAAAAAATATTGACACACACTTTTACAGAACATGCCACGGGCATCCAAATTGCGAAATAAACGAGATCGTAACGGTGACCGCAATGATGACCGTAATGGTGACTCGGCAACGATCGACGATAGCCGTGAAAAATCATCTCGTAAAAAGAGGATTGTGAAAGAGCCAGAACCAGAGCCAGAGTCAGAAAAGGATAAAATAAAAGAGAACAAAAAGAATACAAAAACCAATGTTAAAAAGTCTGAAAACAACAATGTTCAGGCTGAGGTCGACAAGGGGAAAAATAAATTAAAAGATAATGTATTTATATCGAATCACTCGATAATTTCGACTGGCGATTTCCGTATAATAACTGGTAGTTATGAGAGGATATTATACGGGATAGACGCAAGATGGATCAAAGAGGACAACGATCAAGCTGACAAAGTAATTAGTTGATGACAAAGAATATTTCTGGTGTCCTGTTCGGGGAGTATGCTTATTTGTGTTATACATATTGGGTTATTGAATTTAGGACGAGGTGAAACTACAGCTGGAGCCTCTTTTCATCTTTTCTGCTCATATCGGATACATAAAGACAGTTGCTGCTAGTGGAAGATACTTGGCATCAGGCAGCACGGATGAAATAATCAGGTGAGCTAATCGAATGGGAAAGAAAAAAAAAAACTCGGTCAACGGGCAACAAATTGTTTAGCGAATTTTGCCTCCTCCACTTGACATCAACACTGATACCTCCAACTGTCCTTCGCTGACTCTCAATCACTTCCTTCACGTTTAGACTCTACGATCTGAAAAGACTCAGAGAACACGGCTCACTTCACCATCACAATGGCTCAATCACCACACTGTGCTTTTACTCTACAACTCACATGCTCAGCGGTAGCGAAGACGGACTTGTCGCCATATGGCGTACAAAAGGTTGGGAGTGTTTAAAGAGCATGAAAGGACACAAGGCATGTGTGAATTCTATAGCTGTACATCCTTCGGGAAAGATGGCGCTGAGTGTTGGAAAAGACGGGGCTGCGATTGTTTGGGATTTGGTTAACGGAAGAAAGGGTGCGGTATGGAAGATTAGAAAAGGTACGTAGGACTTGAAACGAAACGAGAATAAACGCAAAGTATCATCATCTTGGGATTGCGCTCTTTGATGTTGTTAACCTGATCCTCTTGTAGAAGGCGAAGTTGTACTCTGGAATACATCGGGAGAGTTTTATGCCATTTTGTCAAGAAACGAAATAACAATATATAATGTTGCAGTAAGTATTAAATACTCGGCATTTTACTTGCTATTTTCATTAGTCCTCTAAACACTATTTTCCCTCGACTATTATTAGGATGCCCAAGTATCTCAGACAATCACTCAGAAATCCATGTTCCTTTGCATGAGATACTATAAAGATGATAATATAGGTGAAGTCATTATTACAGGAAGCGAAGATAAAATTATCAGAGCGTTTGACGTAAATACTGGGAAATGTATTGTAGAATTTTCGGGACATAAGAACAGGTTTGTAAGAAATGAAGATTAGAAAGGGGGGTCGCGCTTTGGTAGAGGAGAAAGTATATACACGAACATGTCACAATCTCGTTATATATAAGCACTGGCTTACTAACATTTCGAATTCTTTTCTGTCCGACTCGCCTTACTCAACAACAAAGAATAAAATCCCTCGACATAATCCGTTCGAATCGACCATTCCTTTCGATTCCAATAACTCTTCTAGTTTCCATATCTTCTGATGGGATAGTTAATGTCTGGAACCTCTCTTCGGCGCTGGAAAAAATAAAACCAGACAAGGTGGCTCAAATAAACAAAGTTATCGCAAGTCACGATACGGCAAATAGATTGATTTGTGTTGTCTGTGCTGAAGGTGGGAAAAGTAAATTGGGAGAGGGGAGTGTGCAACGAGATGGAGGTGAAGAGAGTAAAGACATTGACAAAGACAATAAAGAGGATGATACAGATGACGAGAGCGACTAGTAGGGGAGGATTAACATAGGGACTGGTTTTGTATAATGAACGCAAAGATTACAATGATATATTATATATTATGACACTTGCTATGCTTTTTTGACTTGTCGACGCTATAATAAATCAGTAATTAATTTACTTACCCAAGGCCTTGTCAAGTGATGATTCCATTTGCCCCTGCCAAGTGATTCCCATTGCTAATATTTTGTGAGCCATACATAAATTTTACATTTTGCATAGATTTATTTTATGTGAAAATAAAGGTACTCAATTCCGTACAGGGAAATGAGCTCTGATCAACATAAATTACCCTTTATTTCCCCCACTCTCTGTGCCTCTAATTCCAAATTACTTATGTCATTAACGTAAAGCATGTAATACAAATTACCCATCAAAACTCTCTCAAAAAATTAATACATTTCTCGTCCCCCCACCCCTACCCCACCCCTACCCCACCCCTCTCCTCCCTTCTTTTTCAAATACTGTTAGCATCGCCATCAGCAGCAACAGCAACAACATTAGTTTTAGCATTACTTCCGCCAGTCCAAACCAAGCGCCTGACATCTAATTTCTTATTGTCCAATTTAACACCAAACTTCTCCGCGTATTCATCAATCATCTTTAAACTAATACAAATAGCTTCACTTGACTGTTCTACCTCTTCTCCATGAGTGTTCATATTAATATTAGCGTTACTATGACTATTATCATTAGAAGACTGATCCGTAACCGGCGGGGGATCGCTTACTGGATCTTTCAAGAAATCTTGAGGTGTTGAAGAAACTGGAGAGACGGGCTTTGGCTTTGTTGGAGATGAACGCGAGTTGGATGGGACAGGAGAAACGGTAACATCCGCCGGCGGAGGATCGGTCCCATTAAGAGAGGATGGTAGACGTTGTAATTTCCAATATTTGAGAAACCCTAGCGATTTCAGAGTATGAATGACATCGTCTTGACGAATGCTTGTTATTGACGATAAGTCATTGATTGAGATTTGTACATATTTGGGAAGATCGTGATCATGAATGGATTGCCGTGAAAGTGATGGTAGTGAATTTGAAATGCTGGGATCTGTACCTTCGACTGACGGTACGCTCTCCTTGGTGACATTACTTGAAACCGCATCTTTGTCTTCTGGATTGGCTTTACTAACCATCGTTTCTTCATTCACATGTTCAACGGTTTTTTTGACGTCTATTGTATTAAGTTGCTGTTCTTCCGCCTTTCGCGCATTAATTCTTAATTCTTTCAATACGCTCAATAAAGTCCGTGTCCAGTATGATCTATATGCGCACAGACCTAAATTCGATATGGGCCTCTCTGGTGTACCAACTCTTCCTTCCTTCTTTGACAATTCGTAACCTTTTTCAGAGAATGAAAGGTCGTACATTACATTTACAACCATCATGGGTGATTGAGTGAATATTGAGCTTGCGAGCAAAAAAAAACTTTCCCATCAAGTTGCAATATTTTGGTATGGAAATCCGTGTTAGAATGAAAGCTATGGAATACTTACTAAGTTCTATTAACATTTGACCATATCCTCTTTTCTGGTATGGAGGAACCGTTAATATGCAGGCTAGATTGTAATCTTCATAGGATGTTTTTTCCTTTATTTTTTTTTCCGAGTAAATTAGATAAGTACGAGTACGACTTGATTAAATAAAGTTGGTACTGGAGCGAACGTTTAAAATACCTTGGAAAAATAAGCAACCACATGATCAATATGTTTGTCAGTCTCGGTAAGTACGTAGAACAGAAAAGGCTCCACATCAAAAAATATTGTCTTCTGATCGAGAAAGAATTTTGCCAAAAGGGACAGATTCTGGCAATATAGCTATAAAATAATAACAAAACAAGAAAGTCAAGTAAAGTCGAATGTACGTCCTTGCATCTCTGTAAATGATATACATACCTTATTTAGCTTCCCATCGACCTCGAATATTTTGTTTAGTCCCTTTTCATATATTTGTTCTCCTGGCGGACACTTCTTGTCACATATGTTCTAATGTACAATATCGATGAATTGAATCTCAGATGATGATGACCCCGATCGATCGACTCGTGAATATTCTAAAACCCCATTACGTTTTCTGATCACTTGTTACCCACTCTTTCCAAACTCACCTCATGTCTTCCATACACTTCCTTTCCTTTCATATACTTCATACACTTTTCACATACATACAACTTTTTCACATTCCTATACTCGTCCGGATACGGAGAATAGTACCAGGTCTCTATTTCATACCTTCCAAACACGATAGTGTCAACATTCCGCGATGATACACTATTGATATGTGTTGATAATGGATCTGGCAAGGTCGTTGTTTGTGAATTGGAGGAAGAAGGCGAGACGTTTGGTGGAGGCTGAGAGCAAGAATGAGAATAGGAATTGGATTCGAGTGTTGGAGACGGAGAAGTTGAAGTCGGTGGTGAAGTCAGAGGTGATGGTATCCTTTTCTTTAATAAAAACCGAGAATGGGAAAAGTTAATAGATAATGGATAACAATTAATAGTTGTTCGGAAAAAAAGTATGCCAGAAAAGAATAGACTTGGACAAAATAGTATAGACTGAGAAGGGCGTAAGTATAATTTTAAAGTAGGTTAATGAGCATACAGCAATAAGACAGAGAAAGCAGAAGGTAACCTCAATGAACGTTGCTCATTGCAGTGTCTGTTCAATCCGAAAGTATATGTCAGTAATGACACTTGCATGCAACACTTTGACACGTCCGCAGAATACTTTTTTATCCTCACTACCGTCCTCTTCCGTAACTCTTTTTGTCTCCTCCAAGTATATATTCTCTCTCGCATATTCCTGGGTATTTCCATTTACCTTTCCACTAATTCGCCTCCTCTTCGCGACGTGTTCTGTTCGAGTTGGCGTGTCGACGTGTGCCATCGTGATTAGTTATGGGGTAGAAGATGCACTTTTGTGGGATTATGGGATTTTGAAAGTAATATTAGCGTTAATGATAACAACAGGTCAAGTTGTAATGATAGTGAATAGTCGTAATAGAAAAGGACAGTAACTATAATAGTAATGTTTTTGTTTAGTAATAGACAAGCACTTTCGCGAAATTATCGTTTGACATCTGAATCATATGATGAGGTTATGAGGTAATTGTACAAGGGGTTGACCGGGAACCCGGATAGAATTACGCTCGTAATGTAGCTTTTAACACGACTCGAGATAAATCGCTAGCCATGATATAAAACGTGTTGGCAGTAACTAGAAGGATGAATCGCAGTCAGTGGAAAGGGATTGCCATGGGATTGCCCGAGTACAAAGAGTGTCCATAGTAATCAATAATGGGAATGTATTAAGAAAGGATCGTAAGCACATATAGTTAACAGTATTACCACGTGAGTCTTGACATGACGGAGAAAGATGGTAATAAACAAACCCACTGTCTAAGGAAGGCGTTGGAGAGAGAATAGAGGATACGTAGGAATAAACTATCCCAAATCCATTTTTTTTGTCTTTGGCTAGACAACTATTTCTGCATCCGTATTTTGAACAGAATGAATATGGAGTTATCAATCTATGAGAAATAAAATGGCCAAAGCTTATGTAATTGAAGATGCATGCCCAGATAGAAACGTTAGCTATATTATCAATATGGCAGAAACAATTCACTAGGCCGTCTATCACAATATTGAATAATTGAAATAGTGGGCGGGTTTATGTAATCCCGTCAGTATGTTACGCTTACAAGAAGCGGTGAACGCGGGTGACTTCGTGTTGGGGCCAACAATAATCATCAATAATCGAGGTGTGGTTATATAACTTGGATCACTCTCCTCCCGAGGCTCGTTATTCTCCCGATATTGTCGAGGTGATTCAAAGAATATACTGTTCAAGGTGCTTGACTAGTGAGGTACCGGAAAGTTTTCTTCTTGAATAACGAAATACGCGAACAAATGAAGTAATTGACGAAACAGTAGAAACTTGTAATATATGCATATTCCTTGCTGGTGCATTTGATTCAAACATTATTTTGTCTGTTCTCTTGTCATGTTCTGTGTCTGTAGATAACTGATAGCGTAAACCCGGACACCAAACAGATAAAGTGTTTACCTCTTTTTATCACAACCGGCGAACTACCTTATATTGTGCGCGTCCGGCACGGCCCATTCGTTGTTTCCCTGGATTTTTTTTATTATCAGAGACTCCAAGCCTAACCCTTGAAATTGAAAACTTCGTCTTTAAGCCTTCTGGTGGACATTATATATCGTACGCCGTTAATCGTGGCTGAAGTTTCGGCTATATTGATATCGAGAATATTGTTCGCCAGAGATGTGCTGGTTTCCGCAAATACAGCGGCGGTGAACATCGGGCACGGTATCTGTGAGTCATGCCGATAATTACGTATATCATACTGTCAAGAGTGTTACAAGAAATTATCCATATGGATAGAATTGAATTTCTGGGGGGAAAAAACTCTTCAGAATCAATAAGAATGTAAAGTAAACTCTGGTAACATATTAAAACTAGCGTTTGAAAATATTCTGTGCAGCTAAAGCGGCACTCATAACGAACACCTTTAATTTTTATTATTTCGCTTATTCTGGACTTCGCGTTTACCATCCCAAAACAAGATGTAGTCCACAAAATTTATCAAGTATGTCGACCGAATATTTTGTTAAGTATATTATAAGCCGTGCGGTAGTCGAAGCGGACGCTGTAACCAACCTGCAAGACAATGTCCCAGATTAACAGGACTAATATGCCAACGCTCCACTCACTCCTCAATATGATAATATAACGCACTTTGATATAAATAATATTAATTCTGCCGCTCTATTGAACTGTTAACTACACGATATTAGATTTTGTACACTTTGATTAAACGAGTAATAGTTATAGCTTTAACGAATCATGCAACCAGAAATTCTACGAAGAAATTATGCTTGAGATCGACTATTGTCATGCATGGCATGGTTGATATTATTGCAATAGACGTGAGTATTGACAATGTAATTTGAGTGACCAACAAATTGTGTAGTGAATTCCATTAACAACAAATGATTTATTGTTATGACCAATTCAGACATTATTGGAATACGGGCACCCGTAATAATATACAAATCGCAGTGTATAGTGTGCGCGCACTCTTGACATTATGCTATGCTACAAATCCGATCTGACAATCGACGGATCGACGATTCATGGCGTAATACAATGGGAAAAGAAGGGTTTGGCTTCACAAAGAAGTTCTAAATACTCGTAACTTTTACGTTAAAAGATTTGAGCAAGATTTTGTTTTGCAGTCCAGTCATAAAGTGGTTACAACTATTGATCGATATCCAAATTGAAGTGATCGCGGTGAAATCTGGGCAAAAAAAAAAGTCCTGTCGTACTGGTCGACCGCATGGGTTATTTGGAAAAAATCGGGTTGATTATGAAAATAATATCAGCGAATGCACATGTCATCCGGATGATGCTGAAATTTGATGTTGTATGTCAGATCGGAATTTATGTCAATTCCGAAGTGATATATGTCAGATCAGAATTTTATATCGCTTATTAA
>CAJVPJ010000190.1:0-36358 GCA_910592205.1 Paraglomus occultum
TCAAGTTTCCGGAAAAACGTACATAATGCAACATACTCTTAATAAAACAAGGCATTCGAATCAAGGTCATAGAGCGACACGACATCTTCAACTCTCATTCTTATAGCTACGAACGTAACAAACGATTTAATTTACAACGTCCGTCTTAAAGCTTTATTATTGTAGCGAAAGTCTTATAGTAGAACCGACTACATATCGCTACGTTTATTAAAATTATGCCCCTGATCGTTTTCAATATCGAATCTCTTGCACCAAGTTTTAAGACAAGTTTCGTTATGCATTAAATTTGATATTAATGATTTCATTTATTCGAATATTAGTTCATTTATTATTATAGGCATGATAGTTTGAAATAGTTTATTCTTATTAGGCCATTTTTCAGATGTATCAAACATTAACAACAGATGCTCAAAAAACGTCGGAGAGCAGCTGAATTTAAACGTTTCTGACAAGTCAAAATCCGAATATTCATCTTTGTGTTATTCTTAATATAGTAATAGTTAAACATAAATACCACGTATTCAACCGTTTACATTTTTGGTGCTCTCCAATCACGACACTAATACCAATCCGCTTTTTTTTGAGTTGAGATGTCAAAAAACTGTGGCTTGGCACTGTAGCCTCCTGAATTTGACATTTTTTGAGCGACTTGCAATTTAAACTCAAATTTTCAGTCTCTAGCAAAAACTTTCACCGTTGTTATTAAATACCACAACAATTCCTTGTCACCCACTTAACTGAAATTTACCGATAAGATAAATTAATGCAGTCTATTAACATAATTCTCAATCAAGGCGGCAAAGTCTTTTTCCTTACCTGGTGAAGAGTATAATCAATATTAATATTTCTGATAGTCTTGTAATAATTTAATATATTCAATGGAGAAACTATATAACAAACTAAATTGTTGTCAAAAAAAAAAAAATAGTGAGCCAATATTGTATTAACTTTACATCAATAAAATCCAATCCGATTGGCTTACTTCGTTGTAAAATTAGGCAATTCAAATAATTGTCTTAATTTTTTCTCGCACTGTTTTTCTTATTCCCAAATACACTATTAATATTGGTTGTTTTAACGTATTATTAGATAATTTATAATCAACTACATTAGTTCTTTTTGGAGACATTGTGTAAGTTGGTTCAATAAGCAAACAAACCGTTATTAATCAATAACAAGACGCGTCTAATTATCGGAAAAGTTTTGGTTTACCCATTTGGTGACATTTAATCATAAACACCCAAATGTACGTTTCGAGTTATTATTCTGAACCAAATAATCTGGTAAAATATATTTACGTATTTTGAAATGTTTTTACTTAGAGACACAAAACATTCGATAATTTTTTCAAAATCTTAGTTTTCAATGTAAAACGGTAACGTATCGTTAGTATATTGGTAAAAGTTGCAAACTGCAGTATATGCTCACAGCTATGCCAAACAATTTTACTTATTACACCAAGACCAGTTGTATTGGTAAACAATTTACTTGACATATGAAAACCTACTGGTAGTCCCTCACTTTTGTCCGGGTACCGTATTAATATATATACATAACTGTAATAGAATAAGAAAGAAAAATTGTTTCTTAATTTTGTAGATTACGTCTTATTAATAATCTTAACATGGCGAATCTGATGCCACATACAAAAGTCGAAACTGCGATGGGAACACACTTTTACGAGTATGTAGTTTAAGAATCCCCGAGAGGTTTTACAGGCATTAAGTCTTAAAATTACACTTGGATTACGCGACGCGTTCGAACCAAACGGCAAAGATGTATGTTATTTATTCCCATTCTCTCGTCAATGAATATTAAATATCGCGAAAGTCAACTAGTATGATAGCAGGTCAAAGAAGATTGAAGATGCAGCAACTAGTACTGCAGTAAAAAAAATAACGGAAATGGCTAAGTATTTCATAAACTGCCTGTATTACTTGACTTTAAAGAATTGGTCTTTGTGGTTCACAAAAAAAGACACAACAAACACTCTTGTAAAGGAAAGCACTACAACC
This sequence comes from Paraglomus occultum, assembly GCA_910592205.1. Taxonomy (NCBI): domain Eukaryota; kingdom Fungi; phylum Glomeromycota; class Glomeromycetes; order Paraglomerales; family Paraglomeraceae; genus Paraglomus; species Paraglomus occultum. The sequence goes on from CAJVPJ010000190.1 coordinate 2,016, forward strand.
AAGTGTCATTGTCTTCCATTAACTTAGTTACTAAAGCGAGTGACTCAATTTTTTTGATGATGAATTGCTAACCCCATTTGAAAAAAAAAAGTACTTTGAAGTCCTGTTATAGTTAGATCGGAATATGGGTAATAAGGTAGAAATCTCAGTTGGCAATCACTACCTGAAGAAAGCATGATGAGTTTCAAGTCCACACTGTGTATTTTAACTTTTAGTTGAACTGCCATTCTTATACCTTTATATGTTTGACCATAACAAAGACAGTAAAAGCCCTTTGATATTACTCAAAATCTAGAGGGAGAAAAACCAGAATGAGATAAACCCTATATTATCAACAACTGATCCTAATAGAACATACCAAAAGACGCTAATTCATCTTCTATAATGAGATCAAGTTGTCTGGATTCTATATTGTCAAGTATTAATATTGATTAATATCCTGGTATCAAAGCCAATTACATAACGAGTAGCAAAAGTAAAAGCATACCATAAAAGTTAAACTCATCTAATCAAATAATTTACAATGGTTAATATTCCTGTTATGCATCATGTTCAATATATCATATAGTAGTAGTAGCTTCATACCTGTAGTTATGTCAAATTCAATATCACAACTATTACTTGGTTCAGGAAAACCCCCTTGTACTTGTGGCAATGCCTTGCTAGTATATTTCATTTCCTTCTCATTACGAGATAAGTTATCAATATTGTAAGGATTATAAACCTTATCACCAATCCCATCTTTGTCCATGGCATCAACAAGACTATATAGAGACAAGTGTACTTCAGTGGCAGTAGGACGTTTGTTAGGATCAGCATCACAACATTCAGCAGCAAGTGCTTTATATAATTCTGGTGCTGAAGAAGGCATTCTTGGTCGTAATCCATTGCAAATTTCTTTCACCAAAATAAAATCAAATGGCATGTCTCTGAATGGTGGCTCACCAGTGGCCATTTGATACATCAAAATCCCAATAGCATAGATATCTGACTTTTGAGTAAACTTGCGGGTATGAAAGACCTCTGGTGCCACATATGGAAGAACACCATAAACAGTTGATGAAAGTTCACTAGTTGAATCTACTTTTCTGGTAAGGCCAAGATCACATATGAATGATGTAAACTCATTCATTGCAAAGGCAGGTGCAGGTTGAATGCTGTTCTTGTCTGGTTCAATTACATGTTGGTGAAAGAGTATATTGCCAGCATGGAGGTCACAATGTATCAATCCCATACGATGGATTTCTTTCAGATTTGCTAAAATATGTATCAAAAAATCCACTTTCATTCTCCAAGTCAGACGGTTGATATTCTTGTTTAAATATGATATAAGATCACCACCTTCAGCATATTGTATAACCATCATATATTCTCCGGTTTCTTGCTGTTGTGTGATTCCATAGATTGGGAGGAAATTAACACCTCTTGATTTAACATGTTGCTTAATCTGTTCAAAAAGTATATTAATATATTAATATTAGCTTCCAATTTAATTGCCAACGTCATTAATATTAATATGCAACGTTACCTCGTTAAAAAATGCATTTATCATTTGCTTGAAATTTTTTAGACCCTTTAGAACAACATAAGTTGGTGTGGAATCTGAATGAGGTTTAAAAGGTTTTCTCCACCTTGCACGAAAAACAATTCCATAACCACCAGCTCCCAATTCATGAATCTCATCAAAATTATCATAATCTATCCAACCAAACATATCCTCACCAAGAGTCAATTTTGCAGCTTGTGCAAATGTGACTATAGATGCATGTAAGGTATAGAATACCAAAAAGTAGTCTGCACTTGATGGTTCTTGTGTAATGCCAGCAATCCAAATATTATCTGGGCTTAATATGTTTGGATAATCTTTGAGTAACTATGTAATGATAAATAATAATCCATCAATATTCTAACATTCTGTTAATAATGTGTGCAAATCATACAACTTACTTTATAGAAGTCAAACAATTGAGCATTGGACCCATCAACTACTTTTTTAAGCATAACTCCTTTTGTCATTTGTCCAGCAGTTGTGCATACAATCCAATTTGCTGTATGAGAGCAACCATGTTCCAATGATGGTGATCTTTTTACATTATCTAGTTGACTATATGGTACCCATTGTAAATAACTATCAGTTTTATGTGTCATTTTTTCCCATGACTCCATGATAAACTTGTCCAAAGATGTGTTGCCAGTAGTCCAGCACAATGGTCTTGGCTGCTTACAAGCAGTACAGAATACATCTGTTGATGGATCAAGCTCAATGGCACAAGCCAAACATAATCCAAGTTTAGACACATCCCAGGTATGTTGAAGCTTTACTAAAGCATACTTTTGCCAGGCTGGATAATACGTAAATCCAACAGTAATCCAAGTGTCCTTCACAAGTATATCAGGATTCTCTTCACATAACTACAAAAAGTTTCATTCATATTGTTATTGTCGGAACTTGTTCACGATCGTGTACTAAAATGGATTGCGCCGATTTAAGCAGGTGAAAATACACGGTATCGTAATTGGCCAATTATAAGTCAACGATCGACAGTAATAATAATAATTTACCTTTTGATAATATAAATCAGATGTCTCATCCGAGATTTCGAGCGGAGTGACGGTCACGTTTCTGTCGGTATACAGTCTTTGTGGAAGTAATACTAATACATTTTGTTGAATGTCGATTTTGTCAGTTGACGAGGTTTTGTTCAAAGAAAAAATATCGTAATCATCAAATTCATAGCGGAAAAGCCAGTCGAATGGAATCCATTCCAAATACGAGTCATTGGCCGTGTCGGTCTCTGCTTGTGACTTTCTAATAAACTCGTCTAATTTCTTGTTGCCGCTAGTCCATTCAGCCGACATCTCTTTACGACCACAAATACACCACACCGGACTGCACCTAAGTTTATCGCATGCGGAACAGAATCCATACAAAGAATAGTAATGATAAAAACTCCTCTCGGCCACTAGAAAATATTGATTTTCAGACTTCGTAAAACCTAACATTAGTGAATTACGTACTCTGAGCCACCTCTTATATCTCTTGAATTGCCTGTCATCCAATGGGTCTACGCATTTATGCGTTGGAATTGAGTACTTTTTGGAAAGCTCTTTGATAATAATAAATTCATTTACGGATTTATATTCAGCTCCGAGCAAAGATAAGATTACAAATCTATGTCCATATCTAGCATAGTAGATGGTCTGGCTTGTGTATTGCTCAATGCGTTTGATGTCCGTAAATTCCGAATAAGAGATCGATTTAAACTGCTGTCGACCTTCTGGTCCCGCGTACTTTGTTAATTTGTCAATGATGTCGCATCGTGAAAGAGTCTGGTCCATATTCACGTTTTCAAAACCCGTAACTAACGATTCCATAGATAACCAAATAATTTTTTTGCTTATAAATTGAAGAAACGTGGAGTGAAAAAAAAAAACCAACTTTTTCAGTAAAATAAGCGAACTTTTTGCACAATAAATGTAATGCAGACTTTCTTGCATTAAGGGGTGAGTACGATGTTGTACGAGAGTCGTTTATCGCCTGAATGCATGCTCTTCCCAATTAGACAATAGTATCATTCATGCATAACAAATGAGAATTTAGATTACTCGCTTGCAATCGATATTTTCTTTTACAAACAATACATTCATATGTTTGTAGTTAATAATGGTGTAAACTATGATCGCTTTCCTTTGTCCACTACATTAAATAAGGGATAATGCCTTGTGTAATAAACACAGTTTCAGTGTAGCATTGTCAAGCGTAATAATAATATTAATCATATGACAATAGTAAACGATAACAATGTCATTTATATCTGTAATATTAATTGTCCCACTCCTCATATATAGTCGTGTCACATAATTATGACTGTTTGGGATTAAATGCGCTTGAAAAAAATTGGAAATGATCGTTCCAAACATATAAACATGTTGACAGTGTCATCAGTTATACGATATTGAAAAAAAAATGAGTATAATTGATCAATTAATCGAGTACTTGAATCCTAAGCCTACACTTTTGCGTTTTAAATCAATATCTTACTCAGAGTTTACCGATGTTAAGCATATTGAGCATTTAACTGATACGATCGTCCATTATGCCAAATATGAGCGTAGATTTATAGTTTTGATCTTTCTTGGCGATAGCGGTAAAGCGTTAACTGATTTAATTGACGAGCTCTCCGTAAAATATTCTGTTCCAAGAGATCCATACATAAGTGCACCTGAAATTAATACTTTTAAAAGATACTCTTGTTTGCTAAGTCAACGCAAAGAACTGATAATAGGCTTTACTAAAAGCGAAGACGGTTATTTTCTTGTCGCCGAGAGAAATTTTTACCATTATTATTCTTTGTATGGGTTTTGTTCTACGTGTGGAAGACTCAGATGCAGTCCAGTGTGGTGTATTTGTGGTCGTAAAGAGCTGTCAACTGAATGGACTAGCGGCAACGAGCAATTAGATAAGTTTATTAGAAAATCACAAAAGGGGACAAACACTGGCAATAACAAGTATCTGGAATGGATTCCATATGACCGAATTTTCCGTTATGAATTTATGGATTACGATATTTTTGCTATTCCAATAGAAAGTCTATCAATCGATAAAGGTGATGTCCAACAAAGGGTTACTATCATGTATTTTGATATGGACGTCCACGTAGAGATATTATCGCTTAATATTTCAAATAACACGCCTGATTCATTTTATCAAGCGGTAAGTTAGTTACAGAAAAGTATTATTGTTGCTATTTGTTTCGCATAATAATATAAACTTTCTCGCTAGTTATGCGATGAACATCCTGATATTGTTACCGATGATACTTGGATTACTATTGGGTTCACATATTACCCAACGTGGCAGAAGTATGCAATAATTAAACACCTTTATGACTGGAATGTGTCCAAGCTCGGATTATGCTTGTCTTGTACATGCTCATTGCATCCGTCTACGGAAGTATTCTGCTTTGAATGTAAACAACCCCGACCTTTTGATTGGACCACCGGCAACAAATCTTTAGATAAATTTATTAGGGAATCATGGGAAAGAGCAACACATCATGTTGACAGTTATTTGCAATGGATACCATATTATCAATTGACTAATATAAAAAAGTCATCATCATTGGAACACAATTGCTCTCATACAGCCGATTGGTCAGCAAGCACAGGAACTGGACAAACGACGAGAACTGTCATGCTTAAGAAAATAGTTGATGGATCCCACGCACAATCATTTGATTTTTATCAAGTAAGTCATGATGTTAATGAATACTTTGATACGATTAAACGTGTTTTGTACTAAATGTGTATATCCATATATATATATATACTATTGAAATAGTTAACTAAAGATTACCCAAAGCTATTACACTCAGACAATTTCTGGATCGCTGGTTTTACTCAAGAAACATCAACTGGCGACTACTTTTTGGTATTCTATACCACGCATGCTGCGATTGTTGCATTCGTGCAAGCAGTAAGAAAGACTCGGGGCGAAGATCGATTTGGTTGGGTAGACTTTAATACTCTCCATGACATCCATGAAATAGGATGTGGCGGTTACGGTGTTGCGCTTCGTGCCCGATGGAGTAAACCTTTTAAACCTCGCTCAGATTCTACACCAATTTATGTCGTTCTAAAGAGTTTGAATAATTTCGATACAATGAAAGATACGTTTTTTTACGAGGTAACTTTTTATTGGAATGTTAGTTAATACCATTAACTTTACCTAATTATGTATCTATTTACAGGTTAAGCATTTTGCTAAATCCTTAGCTCTTGCATTTCTTCCACTTTATGGCATCACACAACAACCAGAAACCGGAACTTACATGATGGTAATGCAGCATGCTGATAGTGGTGATCTGTTGTCCTATTTAAACCGAAATATCAACAGCCTTACATGGAGCATGAAAGTGGAATTTTTGATAAATATCGTCGAAAATCTGAAGTCAATCCATAGAGAAGGCTTGATGCACTGTGATCTGCATGCAGGCAACATACTGTTTCACAATCATGTGGTTGAACCGGACAAGAATACTCCTCTACCTGCCTTTGCTACGAACAAGCTTACGTCATTTGTAGTTGATCTTGGTCTTGCACAGCGGGTAGACTCATCTAATAGTCAAGATCCGTCAGCTATTTGCGGAGTTCTTCCGTATATTGCACCAGAGGTCTTTCGTAAGCGCAAATTCACCCAAAAGTCAGACATATATGCGATTGGCATATTGATGTCTGTAATGGCTACCGGAGAGCCACCATTTATAGACGAACCGTTTGATTTTGTTTTAGTAAAAAAAATATGCGACGGGTCACGACCGATGATGCCTTCTTCAGCTCCTGAACTTTATAAGGAACTAACGGCTAGCTGTTATGATGCGGACCCTGATAGACGTCCTACTGCTGCACAATTGTATTCATCTTTGTATAAGCTTCTTGAGCGTATAAATAGTGACGGATCTGGTGAAAAGGTGTATAAGCCTAATCGCCTTGATCACACATCACGGGCTGAAAGGGATAGCAAATATACTAGTAAGATGCTGCCGTATGGAGACTTTTCTGAACCAAGGAATAGTTGTGACATGACTTTGGATACAGGTACGATGGAAATATTTTTTGCCAAGAGGCGTTTTGTTTAACGAGATTTAAATGTCATTCATTGTGAATTGTCTATTTTTATTTTAGACGAATTTGAACCGTATGGTATGTCTCGTATATCTATCTTGTTGGTAGGATGAGATGATGCTAAATTTTTTCAATCTCATAGTTTCTAGGCAACTTGATCTACTGATCGACTCGGAACTTGATAACTTTGGTACATTGCATTGAATTTAAGTCCCGTGAAGTTATTTACAACAATACTTATCCTGTTTATCTTCCATTAGATCTCTGATAAAGATGTTGATATCACAGACGGGATAAAGCTCTTGACGAATTATCGTGTTTAGTTATATAACTATGTGGATTTCTGCACTTTCTTCTGATTACAATACATGCTGTTAGAGCATTGGGTAATAAACCATTCTCAGAAAGGGAATGCATTGTCGAAATATTAAGAAGTTTGATAATCTGTGTCACGTTCTCTGATCCCTGTCTGCGCCACATTCAACTGAATCACGACCGCATGCTTCTTCTGAAACCGCTCTCCTGGACATTGAGCTCTTCTGCTCCTCGTTTACGACAGCGTACCAGTTGTTGTTATTACACATTCCATAATTTACCAATAGATTCGATATTCCATACAAGATTTCGATCATCACTTTATTCACAATTTCGTGCTTTGCATATTTCAACTGCACAAAAACCAATGTCAACTCACACCTCCTCCATTCCTTCCTCTTCGCCCACTTGGCAAGCCAGTAAAGTTCGATCTACTTTTATCTCGTATTTTGAACAGCATGCTCACAAGTATATACCGTCTTCCTCGACCATACCGTTTGAGGATCCAACTTTACTTTTTGCTAATTCTGGTATGAATCAGTTTAAGAATATTTTCTTGGGGACTGTTGATCCAAACTCCGAGTTGGGAAAGTTGAAGAGGGCTGCAAATAGCCAAAAATGTATTCGAGCTGGTAAGCCACTGAATGGTCTACTGAGGGTGCGAAGACAAGTTGAGACGAGATTGAAGAGTAAACGCGATGTTGAAATGTGATATGAAAAAATGGTTTAAACACACAATTTTCAGTTAACTAGCGTATATTTTCATTGCAATGTGCTTATCAGTTTATTTGATTGATTTTGTAGGAGGTAAACACAACGATTTGGAAGATGTAGGCAAAGACGTGTATCATCATACGTTCTTTGAAATGTTGGGTAATTGGTCTTTCGGAGATTACTTTAAGGTGTGAGATCGAACTCATCTATATTTATTTTTTATGTCTTATATATGTTACGCGCTTTATTTAACCGTTTGTCTATGCCGACGATCTGGCTTATTCCTATACATACACTCTATCATGCATACCGTCCACTAAAATGCTCACCAGAAAGAAGCTATTGAAATGGCGTGGGAATTACTTACGAAAGTATATGGAATTCCGAAAGATCGCTTATATGTGACGTATTTTGAGGGAGATGAGAAATTAGGATTGCAGCCCGATCTTGAGGCCAAGAAATTATGGCTTGATGTTGGTGTTGATGAGACGAGGTTGGTTCCTGGTAATAGCAAAGATAACTTTTGGGGTAAGTATGTGTAACGTATAGACTTTGAAGAATGCTGTGAGTTAGGGATTATTACGATTGCCTTATAATAATATGCTACCAATTTACGTAAACCTAATTCGATACTTTTTATAGAAATGGGAGAGACGGGTCCTTGTGGGCCGTGTTCCGAAATTCACTACGATCGTATTGGTGGCCGTAATGCTTCACCACTAGTAAACAAGGACGATCCTAACGTGTTGGAAATCTGGAATCTCGTATTCATGCAGTTCAATCGTGAATCCGATGGCTCACTGCGACCGTTGCCCTCGAAACATATTGACACAGGAATGGGGCTTGAACGTGTAGTGTCTGTCCTCCAGAATGTCAATTCCAACTATGATACGGATATATTCCAACCAATATTTTCTCGTATTCAAGAATTAACAAGCGCCAGACAGTATAGTGGTAAGGTCGGATTGGAGGATACGGATGGTATGGATATGGCGTACAGGGTCGTTGCAGATCATGTGAGGACGTTGACATTTGCTATATCGGATGGCGGAGTACCAAGTAACGAAGGTAGAGGTTATGTATTGAGAAGAATATTGAGGCGAGGAGCAAGATTTGCCAGGGATAAGTTTAAGAGGCCACTTGGAACATTCTTTTCCAGCTTGGTTGACACTGTAGTTGAAGAAATGGTGAGTCAAATGTATTAAATGATATATAATTATGGATGGAGTAATTATAATTTTTTTAAAAAAATGGGTTTAGTAACAACTGCACAGCGAATAATTATTTTCTCCCATTATAATACTATAGCCATCTTCAATTCTTGACCATCTTATATTTACCTTCTCTTAGGGGGACGCTTTCCCAGAAATCAGACTTCGTGTTTCTGAGGTTAAAGAAATTCTTAATGAAGAAGAGGAATCGTTCTCTCGAACATTAGATCGCGGAACGACTCTCTTTAATCAATATCTTACGAAAGCCAAGAATGCCAATCTAACTAAACTACCAGGAGCAGATGTATGGAGGTTGTACGATACATATGGGTTTCCAGTGGATCTTACTCGTCTCATGGCCGAAGAGAATGGATTAGGTGTCGATGAAGAAGAATTTTTGAGAGAACAGGAGAAGGCTAGGGAATTGAGTCGTGCTGCTAGAGGTGGTGGCGAAAACGATGGGGAAAACGTTGTAATGGACGTACATGACATTGCAAAGATTGAACGAATGGAGAGCATCCCTGCTACCGATGAGCAGTATAAATATTGTAGGTATATACCAACAGTGTTTGGATTCGCTATTATTCGTGCTCATTTCTAATGCATTCTTTCTAGTGGCTGGTAATATTTCGGCTATTGTCAAGGCATTATATCATGAACATTCCCTTTTTAATTCGAGCAATGATATATCCGCTGGAAAACGTTTTGGTATTATTCTTGATCGAACAAATTTCTATGCCGAAGCTGGTGGACAGCAGTATGATACTGGGTCAATTATCGTCGATGGACAGGCTGAATTTGTTGTTGAGGATGTACAACAGTATGGAGCATACGTATTGCATGTTGGCTATTTAAAATATGGAGATTTGAATGTTGGGGACGAAATAATCGCTACTTATGATGAGGTGATACATAGCAGGAGAAAATAGTTTGCGAGAATGTAAACGACTTTCAAGTTTGTATTCAACATGACATATTATCTATTTACGTTTGACGTATTGTCGGTTTAGTTGCGTCGTTGGCCAATAAGAAATAATCATACGGGAACGCACATACTTAACTACGCACTGAGGGAAGTACTCGGGTGGGGGGTTGACCAGAAAGGTTCACTTGTTGCTCCCGAGAAACTTCGATTTGATTTCTCTCACAAGGTAAATAACAATGATATATTCACTTACAGATATTTATCCTAGGCTTAATCATCAATCAGTACGAAGCTATCTTTGAAATTTGACTAATTTTCAATGTACTCCCTCCCTCCCCCCTCACTCTAACAACAGAAACCTGTTACTGACAACGAACTCGCAACAGTAGAACAGATCTCGAATGAACTCATACAGAAGAACTACAAAGTGTATACTAGAGATATTCCACTTACCCTAGCAAAGTCGATTAACGGTCTTCGAGCTGTGTTTGGTGAAGTGTATCCAGATCCAGTTAGAGTCGTATCAATAGGAGTAGATGTAGACGAAATACTGGATGATGCCACAAACCCTCAGTGGAAAGAGTTCTCTGTTGAATTGTGTGGTGGAACGTGAGTATTGAATGAGCAAAGTTGCTTTAAAAGCATTGAATTAATGAAATTTGTCATCTTTTATAGGCATGTCGTGAAGACAGCGGACATTAAACAACTTGTTATCATAGAGGAAAACGGTATCGCAAAGGGAATACGACGCATTGTCGCTGTAACTGGAGAAGATGCTATACAGGTATTTCAATTACAATGCGAATGTTCTATTGTATTGATTGCACGATCTCATTCTTAACTTTACTTTTAGGCTGTCCGTCTCGCTGACGAGATCCAGACAAAACTCGTTCACATTCAAACTTTGTCTGGTACCGGTCTCGACAATGCCTTAAAAGAATTCACAAGAGAACTCGATGCATCAACTATATCCGCATTGAAAAAGGCACAGTTACGAGAAGTGGTTGGAGCATTACGAAAGAAGCTTGTGGAGGCTGATAAAGCACAAAATGCTGCACAGACTAAAGAGGTGAGATATAAAATATATTGGCCGGTGTGCGAAATTAGAGATTTGCCTGGATATTAATCTTTCAATGTTAGATCATTGATACCATAGATAAGTACTTTCAAGAAAATCCGAACCATCATTTTGTGGTAAAGTTATTCTCTGTTGGCTCAAATACAAAGGTCAGCTGTCACTCATATATTCGTGTCATTTGCTAAAATAGACCTGAGACTCTTCTGATTTTATTATCTTGTCCCTTACGCAGGCACTTTCGGGAGCGATCACTTACGCGAAACAGAACCTTCCAACAAAGGCTCTTTATCTTTTTTCTGTAGATCAATCATCAGGTCGAGTAAGCCACAACAATGTAGTTAGCAAAGAACTAGTTTCACGCGGGTTGAAGGCAAATGAGTGGGCTAAGTCAGTTACAGATGTCATTGGTGGGAGGGTAAGTAGTTTGGATGAGCACAATCAACTACAAGTACATACTACCACATCAATCTTTATATGCTTTTGTAGTCAGGTGGAAAGGACGTATCTGCACAAGGAAGTGGGGTTAACGTAAACAAGATCGATGAAGCTTTGAAAGTCGCTCAGCGATTTGCTGAGCTGAAGTTGAATGCATAATAGCTGAAGTAGGATACCACCATTCGAATACTGTCAGATATTCGCAAAAATCTTTCCATAAAATGACTCGTTAAATAATTATAACAAATTCGTAGCTATTTTTTTATTTGTTATAACATGTGAAGTTGTTGCTATAAATCATGAAACGCATAACGCGCAATTTTGACTAAGAAAGTTGACCACAATTGGCAATTATGACCTGTACACTTTCACTTCCCACTTTCTTTAGTGAGCCACTACTAGTACCATATTCCGCTATTTGGTAAACAGTATCCATCCCTACATTGAGAAATATTTTCAATTCATCGACGATTAAACTCTCCATCTGGTCTGTTAATCTATTCACCACCGTGCTCTCGATCACACTCACCTTCGACGACATTTCCAAACACTACATGGGCACCATCAAGCCAGGGAGTCGGCTCGAGGCAAATAAAGAACTGAGACCCATTAGTATTCTTGCCCGCATTAGCCATGCTTAACACGCCTGGACCAGTATGTTTCAGAATAAAGTTTTCATCTTCGAATTTGTTGCCATAGATTGAGCGTCCTCCGGTACCGTTGTGTGCAGTAAAGTCACCGCCTTGAATCATGAATTTTGGAATAACACGATGGAAGGTAGAACCTTTGTAACCCTGGCCAGCTTCTCTAGTACATAAGACGCGGAAGTTCTCGGCTTGTAAAATAAATGGTAAGGTGAGCATGAATATAACAAAAACCATATAACACAAGCATAATAAAACGAACAAGTACCTGTCTTGGGAACGACATCAGCGCGTAACTCTAAGATAGTTCTCTAATTCCGTTGAAAAATTAATCGCAAGTTAGTAATCACTATCTTTCTTTTATAACTGAGATGGGAAATTCTCTTACTCCACTGTGCAGCACTTTCGCCCCAGCTCTGATTTCAATGTCCAGAAATACACGTGGGTTAGACATCTTGAATTCGTGTAAGCGAAAAAAGAATGTCTCTCACAATTGTTCCTCGGCGTTTATTTATAGCTTTATCAACTGGTAGATAATCATCACGATCTAGGAGACGTGTAACAAGTGTTATTATTGGTGTAACGTAACCCTGTCCGTACCTGGCATGGATCCATTACACGGATGTATAGGCACGCCGCAGTCGAAGCGACGGATCGGGGTTCACGTTACTTATCGATCCAAAGTTCGATTGAAATTACTTAACCGTATTAGAATTAGGTTGCACCAATCCAAAGCATGGTTCGGCTCGACAGTTCGATTTTCATACTTGATAAATCAAGGGTAAACAAATCAATATCTGAAAACCCGGTCCAACAGCAGTGAATACACTGAGCCAACGCGACAAACAGTGACTGAGCTATGCAACATCAAGCTGAGAGTTATACAGGGGAATATATTATTCACACAATATTGATTAACCAAATTTATCATTAGTGATAGTTGAATTCTTTTGCTGGACGGCCAGTATGTTAAAGGTCGTTACTTCGCCGCAAGCCGCCATTCACTCCATATTTTTGGAAACAGAATTCGAGCTTCTGAAGCAAAGTAGAAATTAAGATCTACACTGTAGTATACTAAACGAAATAATTGAAACACAGCGTTGGCTAGCTCTCATTACAGCCGTAGTAAAAGTCATGCTTTTAGAAATACCCAAGGTTCATACGTTGTGTTTCCGACTTTTTAAAAATTGATATAGCCGATCGGATATCTCACGCCTCTGCAATTCACTTTCTATGAGCATGGACGTAAGGTCTTTCATTGTCTCTTGCAAGAATACATTGCATATTCATTGCATAACCGATAGCATGTCTTACTACTTTACTTGCAAAAACTATCAGAACTAATCTATCCACAGATAATTTGGAATATACAGAATTATCGTTACCCAATGATTGACAATATTATTAACACGTGACGTAATGTTATTAATATCACACCACTCATTCTAGTCGAATCCTTCACCTTCATCACCTTCACCTTCATCACCTTCACCTTCACCTTTCGATATTAGCCTCTATAACTATGAGTACTCTTGCAACAGAGTTTAGAGTTCCCCGGAAGGAAATTCTAACCAAAGACGATTTGGAAAAGTTTCACGAATCAGAAACGTATGAGGAATTTCTCAATTTCATTGTAAAACTTAACAATTCCGTCAAAGGTCTCCCACTAAGTGCTGAATGTCACGTATCCCAAGTGAGTGATTATCTGGTTCTAAAGCCTGAGTTTGATATATTTGCGTGTATTATGTGCACAGGGTTGAATTGCGGGGGAAATGGTATTGCTAATGATGATTTTCGAAACATTTTACAATCAATTCTCTTAATTTCGCATTTTACTTAGGTAGTTCAACATATGCTCGAAGTATTAGACATAGTAAACTCGTATTGTGATGAAATACCACCAATTAACAATAATCAAAGCCGTTATGGCAACCCAGCTTTTCGTGACCTTTATGATCGAATCGCAAAGGTACGTTCTTCTCATCAATTCAATAACGTTAACAACGTCAACCACACAATACAAGACATCGTGTCCAATACTCCAACACGAGCCCTTGGCCTTGCATGTGTTTGGATTTCCCGTATATCTAATGGATCGCCTAATCTTTAGAATGCAGACGAATTACACGAGAATCTCTTTTTACCCCAAGCGGCAATACAAGAGGTGTCTCGGTATTTCATTGAGAGTTGGGGAAACAAGAAAAGAATCGACTATGGCACCGGACATGAAGCAAATTTTGCTGCTTGGCTGTAAGTAGAAATAAAAGATATTGTTGTGCATGGACGCTGAACGGTATAGATGCGGAATGCTATCAACCACAAACGGAGGCTAACGCTAAAATTGTTATTGTAGATTATGTTTTGACAAGCTGGGATTAATTGGCCCAGATGATCATGTTGCGCTTGTATTAAAAGTATTTCAAAAGTAAGGACGGTTCATTGTGGCCCTTGTATTTTGCGATGGATAAAAATTCTGGAATTTACTCTTTTTTTGATCTGTTATGACCTGGATTTTATCAAGATACATTGACATAATGCGTAATCTACAATTCAAATATTGGCTCGAACCAGCGGGTTCCCACGGCGTTTGGGGTTTGGATGACTATCATTTTTTACCTTTTATGTTTGGATCTGCTCAGCTAACAGGTATGTTTGCAAACGAATAACCATTTTCTGCTATACCTGGCTAATCGCTTTTATCTCTTGCTTTGTTTTAGGACACAAATACATTCGACCAAAGTCTATTCATGATACTGATACTGTTGATGAATATTCAAAAGATTTCATGTATCTGGCTTGTATAAAGTTTATCAATTCAGTAAGTGTCCGTTTTGTTTGCGAATATTATAGTTCGGATGAGCAAGTTTTGTTCAACCACCAATTTTGCAGGTGAAAACTGAATCGCTACGCTGGAGTTCTCCAATGATTGATGATATATCGGGAGTGAGGTTTGTACCAAATGACTAGTTGTTTTTATCAATTCAATCTCCCATTCTCTATCATCATGCTTATCGATTCATTATTCTTTCATGATCGTTCAGAACGTGGGCAAAGATAAATGAAGGAATGATCAAAATGTACAAAGGGGAGGTCCTGAGCAAACTTCCGATAATGCAACATTTCATGTTTGGATCGCTCATACGCTTTGAAGGCAGTGGGGCTACCTTGGGTGTAGCTGAGGATGAGGAAGATGAATATAATCATATGCATGTACACGCATTTGGACAAGAGTTTCCTGAATGCTGCGGTATAAGAGTACCCAGTGCGATTGGAGCGAGAATTGTTGCAGGACAAGGAGTACCTAGAAGATTACCATTTGATTAACATTTCGATGGCGTGGCTTTTATAATACTGTCGCTGTTTGTTGCTGTTTTAACTGTTGCTGTTTGTAACCGTTGCTGTTGTTGTCGCTGTTATTTAAAATTTCCGTTTGAATACGTTTATGCACGTACATGTAAAGTTTTCCTAATAATAAAGATTAGAGTCCAGGCTTATCCACCTGTAATAACCAAAGTCACAAGACTCGACTGGGAATGAGCCCATTTCCATTGATTTCGTTTCGACAACACAATCGGAACAATACATCTCTGAATATGAATACAATTACCACATTGTTATAACATTTATATCGAGTGATAACTTTACTATACACAGAAACAGAGTAAACAACTGATCACAATATACACAATGAAATCGATTTTACTAATTCAAATCACTTTGTAAAACTTTATACACAGAAGGAAAAAAAAAAAGCAAAAAAAAAAAAGTTGAAAAGTAAAAAAAAATACAGAATAAACCACCATTCTCGTGAAATCAAGGCTTATGTCATTGCAATGTTTTTTGTCTCCTTTTTATAATGAAAAATGGATTGTGCTTATGAAATGGGTTGTATAATTTTAAAAGGAGAAATATTCATGAATTTAAAAAAAGTCCGATATCCCAAAGAATCAATTTTTATGATCATAAACAGAAAGTTTTTAAGGAAGACTGTATAAATGTAATGTGGAAAATATCAGGAAGTTCCGCCCACCTGATTGAACTGAGAATTCTATTAATCTCAGTTCAGCTTAAGTACTTACTAATATCATATGTACAACATATGGCAATCGAATATGAAATCTTAAAGTGCCAAATTCAAAGTTTTTCTTTGCAGAAATATCTGGATGAGAAATTCAAAGGCATAGGTAAAGGAAGTTTTTCTTTTGTTTGAGATGAAATAGAGAGTAATGAGATTATAAAGAGTAATGAGATAAATGAACCAGTAATGAGAATATTATAAAGAGTAATGAGACAAACAAAGAGTAATGAGACGAACAAAGAGTAATGAGAAAAACAAAGAGTAATGAGACGAACAGAGTAATGAGAAATTATAAGAGTAATGAGATGTAATAGAGAAACAATAAAATAAGTGAAAGTTATGAGATGAATGAAAGAGTAATGAGATCAAATAAAAAGAGAAAGAAAAAGAGTAATGAGAAGAAAAAACTAAAAGAAAAAAGCACTACATAGGTGTTTTCGTTTTTTGCGACATATTTTGTTGTTATACGATAATCTCAACGATGAGTTTATAATGTTTGATTTGTAAAGAAACAGCGGTGGAATTGATTGTGAAAATCAAGGTCTGTTGTGCGAAGAAGCAGAGCTTGTTGTTCCGATCCTATTGAATACGTTGTTTCCACCGTTCAAATTGTTGGTGCCAATAGGATTTCCATTGATATTGTTGTTAACATTGTTACTGTTGTTACTGTTGTTACTGTTGTTATTGCTGTTACTGGTGGCGTTGTTACTCGTATTGACATTGGTAACAACGTTGGCAGTGTTGGTATTGGTATTGGTATTGGTATTGTTGTTATTGTTGGTATTGTTCTGACTATCATCGTCGTCCTCGTCTTCTTCGCTGAATCGCTCTCGATCAGCCACACACAACGAACTCTTACTGATAACACCAGTCTTAACATCTCTTATCAGATCGACAACTTGGTTTACAATGTCTGCGGGATTTATGCCAGATTCTACGTCATCCACGTACGCTTTGTACAAGTTTGATACTTTATATATAGTCATGATCTCGTACGAAGCACGAAGGAAGAAATCGGCTTCTTCGTCCAAATCTGTAAATAAGGCTTGGAAACGAGGATCCTCTTTGATTCTAAAAGAGGCATAAATATGAGAACTAGTCGCATCACACGCATACCATGAAAACGTAATGTTTCAGTCATCATGACACGTTTCTTACCTTGCCTGAATATCTTCCTTGCGCTTCTCATGCTCCATAGTCTTTGCTCGACGCTCAATGAATGGAACTAGTTCGCTAAATGGTAACTGTGTCTCATCATAGATCCATGCCTGTGCCAACTGATTGAATGAGAACCACTCGTTACCCGCGATCCATCTCACTCTTTGCGCAAAGCTACTATTGTTTTCGTTCGGTCTCTTGATCAGTGATTTGTTCCAATATGTCAATGGTAATTTTGCCACTTTTGCTGCCCTGTCAACCATCTCGAGGCGAGATATTCTGATTCGCTCACATTCTTTAATCTTCTCGATTGCCGAGTCGAGTTCAGGATCACTTATATAGTAATTTACGTCCGATGAATGGGAATAGTCAAACATAAAGCGATTGTTGCACGTTATATAAAGGTCGGTTGGGAATTCGCCCACGCATGCACGATAATGTTCGCGTGCCGAGAAAGTAATTAGGTCGAGGGAGAATGTCGGAATTTCGTTGAGGAGGCGTTGCATAAAGCATTCCGCACGTGCAACATAACGAGCTGCTATACGTTTGGGAACTTTGTTGTCTGTATTGATCGAGTTGAAACATACGAAGCAAACGATACGTGTAAATATGATTATAATTTTAAGATTGATCACGTGAACAACCACGTGTGCATATCACTTGAACTTACATCTTGCAGCACAATTGTAGACTTCCTTTGCTTCAGGACTTGCTAAAAAGTCAGGACCTTGGTAATGTATGTATAAGTACGTTCTTAGTTCTTTGTCAAGCCATGCTCGTCTGCGTAGTTCATTGTTAGCCTTTAAAATGTCTCTAAATGCATCTAAAAAGAAAACGAGTGAATTTGTAAGATACTTGAAAGATACTTGAAAGATACTGAAAGATACTTGGACGTTTAGCATACACAATATATATACAGAGACACAAATCAACTATTACTAGTACCACTTACATTCGAGACATCCACAGCAACCTTCTTCAGTTGAACAAACAAACCCGTTACAATTTTTAATAAAGTCCTCATAATCTGCATACATCTTTTTCAAATGCCCAGCAGGTTCAACCATTTTCAAGCAAGTGGACAACCCCTTCATCCAGAATATAACTCTGTTTCTCATTCTTCGTTTCAAGTTAGTCTCATAGACGTTTTTCAGTTCCTCAATTGCATCCTTCAACTCGGTGTAATGCCAATCAATAGTTCCCTTTAACTTTTTCTCTAACAGCTGCCTTCTCCACGTCTCTTGTTTCTTGATCTCAGCCATGTCCGTACGTAACCACTCTTGACGCTTGCGCACTCGAGCGAGATATAATTCTCCACATCGTTCTGGTGGGGGCTTTTTTCCTCGACGAGCCCACCATTCTTTGGCATCACGAAGGAATTTCTGTGGGTCCAGATCGCATAAAAGAAAATCGTCCTTTGATATAGACGTACTCCAAGCGTTTTTTACAGATTCATCAAAGATATGCTCTCGATCGAAGAATGAAAGAATTTCTTCTATGGTACGATCGATGGTGAATACGGGCGGAAAAAATATCGAGGACGAAGAAGCTGAAGAAGGCGTAAATGATAAGGGCAGTGAAGATGAGTTCAATGATGACAATGCATATGAAGGTGAATATGGCGGTATGGATGAAACATAATCTCTGCTATTAATTCCATTGCCGCCAAGGACGTAATCGTCATATATCCGACGTGTCTTCAAATCAAGTGTGGCGCGCAGTTTTTCCGCTTGAATGCCATGCTCCTGATATAAACGTTTATTGATTTCGTTGAGTCTCTCGTGTCGTGGAACTACGATTACTTCTAAATCATGGATGATATCTTCAAGGGATTTACGGGTTGCTTTGGCTTTTGCAATTAGTTCTGCTGATGAGGACGAAGAAGACGAGGAAGCGTCGAGTGACATCCTTAGACGCTTTCTGGCCAAACTATTGTTGGTCTTGTTAGAAATGTACTGATCGGTCAAGAAGTGAGTTAGTAACATGTTTCTGAACGCCAGGGAATGTGATACACAACTTTTACATAAACTCACCTCTAGGATCTCCAACTTTAGTTCCTTGGGAAACCACCATTCATCCATAGTATTCGTCTCTGGCTTCAAGTTTAAAACCCTAAAGCATGTAAGCACAGCCTGAGACCTCTCGCTGTGCGCCTCATCTTGTTCTCGGTGCTTTTTCTTCCGCTTCCTGATTTCGTGTTGAAATTTCGTTGCTTGACGTTCAGATACTTGACGATCCAACTGCATTTTGGTGGCAGAAGGATGTCTTTGTTTGCGTAGATAGTCGAGGTGAGCGCGCAAATAAAACGTACACGTCATTCCGAGATCGTATACGTATGTTTTCCATGGCTGAAAAGAACAGGTAATATATTATGACAAGGAAAATAAGAAAAGTTTCCGCGTGCCAGGTTTGATTGATTCATACCTTCAATACGTCAACTTCCTTTGCAGACAGAGCGAAAGAACTCAAGGCACTTTTGTTTACCAATTGACGAGCTATGCAAAACCTACACAATCGAACCTCCCATACAGGAATAGGATCGCCATGTTTGCCACAGATTGTGCATACTTCTGTGACGTAGAATTTGTACGTTTCGACAAACTAGTTGGCAAAGCAGAGATGATGATGTATGAGGGAAAAGACACTAGGTTTGAACATGTAACAAGTAATAAATTAAGACAATTACCTGGACCTATTTGCAAGATTGGCGCAATGAATAATTTACAAGGTTAATATCTTGATTCGCCAGGCTTTCGTTTCGTTTGACTGCAATCGTTGACTTACCTTCCAATCACGCACAGCAAGGCCACCTTTACGGTCGCGCCCGTATTTTCCGTTTCCAATCCACATTGGAGCATGCAACAGGAATTCGTCGCCGTCTTCATCGTTAGGTTTCACTGGGCGATACATGTGAACTAACCTGTTATACAATTCACGATATGGGCTATGCGGACCACGGATAAGTTGGCAGAGCTGTCTTGAAACGCGCTCCATAGTTGCAAGCGAAGGACCTGAAACAAATCAAGAAGGAGTTATTATGTGACCCGGATCGACAGTCGACAATTTATACAATACATACCATCTACAATAACCGTTGCGCGAGTGATTGGCAATAAACGATAACGATACGTTAGTAACAATTACGTAATACGCGATCGCAGGCTATGGCAATCTTTGAGCAATTTCTAAAGGTACTCTTGCTGCCTCGTAAATTCTCATTGAATACTCACCCAAAAATTCTAACAAATAAACCACCAAATCAACAGGCATTCTTGTCAAGTGGCTCGCGACTATTGCAGAATCTTGGCTTTTCACCTCTTCTTTTTCAAATTCATTTGAAAATTTTAATTTCTTTTCACAGTGTGCTGTCTTGACTACAACTTGCTGGCCGATTTGTTCCTTTTCAAGCTTACTAATCGGTCTCTGTATTGAAAGGCTGGTGTTGACACTATTGACGTTGGCATTCACACTGGTATTGACGTTGGCATTCACACTGGTACTGACGTTGGCATTAACATTGACATTGGTACTGACGTTGGCATTGACATTGGTATTGATGTTGGCATTAACATCGGTATTGATGTTGACATTGGTATTGATGTTGGCATTAACATTGACGTTGGCATTGACATTTGCATTAATGTGGCCATTGTTGTTGGCATTACTATTGGTGACATTGGCATTAGCGTAAGCGCTAGAGTTCGTGCTGATACGCGCATTGTTCACATGAGAATTGGCGTGAGCGCTGGTAAGAGTGTTGTTGACACGAGCGCCATTGGTCTGAACATTGGCACGAAGAACGTTGTTGGGACGAACGTTGGCACGAACGTTGGCACGAACATTCGTGTGAGAATTGACATGAGCATTGGCACGAACATTGGTATGAGCGTTGGCATGAGAATTGGCATGAGAATTGGCATGAGAGTTGGCACGAACGTTGGTGTGAGCGTTGGCATGAGAATTGGCATGGGCACTGGCATGGGTACTGGCACGAACGTTGGTGTGAGCGTTGGCATGGGCACTGGCATGGGCACTGGCATGAGCGTTGGTGTGAGCATTGGCATGAGCGTTGGTGTGAGCATTGGCATGAGCGTTGGTGTGAGCATCGGCATGGGCACTGGCATGGGCACTAGAGTGAGAGCTTGTACGAGCATTGGTTCGAGCACCGGCATGGGCACCCGCATGATGAGAACGCGAATGAGCTGAAGGCGAATGAGATGACACTGAAGACTTGCATCCGCAAACGCCTCCTGATTTGATATTCGAGACTACTTTATCCGATCGCTGTTTTCGCACTGGTGATGTTACGGTAGCGGCCGGCGAGGTGGAACTGGAAATGTTAGACGTCGACGTGCTGTTAGAAGCACTCCTGGAAGCACTACCAATGCCAGTGTTACTCGCGCCTGCCTTGCGATCCTTTAAATCGGAAATTCTAGCCGAGCGACGAAGTGGACGAGCAATCTGTTTTCCGTTCTGTTGTCCATTGCGTGTAGTAGATGTTGATAATGATGTTGTCATGGTAAGCACTGTCGTAACAACAAATAAGAGTACTCGTTACAAATACACAAGTAAGAGTTATTTGTAACCGCCTGATCTATGTATCTGTGGCTTTTTTGGTCGTCTTTCTGTCTTTTGGTGATAATCAGAGTTCTTTTTAAATTGAGAAAAAACAAATAATCAAGGTTAAATTCTGACAAGTTGTGTCTATTGGTTCTATTTTTTTGATCGATTCACGCTGCGACGAGGAAAAGGTAAAGGTGAGTGAAAGAGAGCACGAGAAAAAGATGCGATATATGTGATATAGGTAAATACGGTGCAAGCATACGAGTATTCCGATGTGAATGTTGTTCCGGGTTGTTTGAATTGATATCGTTTGTGATATAGTGGTGTACGCGAGATACGGGAGGGGAAAGAGAAGGGGGGAAAAGAAAAATAAACCGTGAGTATTTGTGTAAGACGCGGCATTGTTTGTTGCGCGTTCCGGTGAATACGAGTTGTTGTTTACTTGTAGTAAAACGCGCCCGTGTTCTCGAACATGGCAACATTTATTCTGTTTGGGATACCACCGTTTAAAACGACCGTTTTTTCAAAACAGACACTATAATTTTTTTTCAAACAGAGGCCACGTTCGGTAACGTTTGTTCTGAAATGGTGTGTTTCCGGGGACTGGTTTTCCTTGACCTCTGGTTTCTTACCTTGTATATGTGAATATAACCCTCTCCACATTCACCACACTGCGGTTCGTAAAAGATGCTAGTGTAGGAGAGTGTATCAAGTTTGCGAGGTGGGGGGGGGGGGAAATGGGACGTGGTAAGGGGAGGGGAGGTGATGGAGGGAGGAGGAGTCGAACAAGGGAGGGAAGGTATAAGAGGTGTAAAGGTATAAATCGGAAAAGGGAAAGAGGGTAAAAGGAGAAGAGGGTGAGAGGGCAAGTTGGAAAAAATGAATCTAATAATAAATACAAACTAGCGGGCAAAAAAAAATTAATAATAATTTAGGTAATAATAATACAGTGTGTATAATTAATATATATTTACAACATATTGTTTCATGTATTTGAGCGTCAATTTATTAGTATTTTTATTGTGTAATTGGGCTGCAGACGTATTTTAAATTATTTATACAGAGTCTGATCGCTTTTTTTTTCTCTTTTTTGTTTTGTTTTGATTTTTATTTTTTTATTTATCATTATTATCAAAAAAATCATCATCAGCACAGAGCGATGATGTTGTTGATGTTGATGTTGATGTTGATGCTGTTGTTGTTGATGTTGTTAATGTTATTATTAGCATCGCATCGTTAATAGTAATAATAATATTATTATCGTTGTTATTGCTGTTGTTATTACTGTTGTTGTTGTTGTTAATGTTGTTGTTGTTGTTGCTAATGTTACTGTTGCTAATATTACTGTTGTTACTGTTAATGTTACTGTTACTGTCGTATTGCATTTGCATTTCGATGGCGTATTTTGATTAATGAAGACAAACATATTGAGGAGTGCATCTGCGTTGCATCGCAATACATAAAAAATAAAAATATCGGCAGCTGATAAAGTACAATGAAATGACTAATCTGAACAATACTACCAGACGCATATACGTTTGTGCTGTCCTTGTTATCCAGATAGATGTAAGGAGAAAGAGAAGAGGAAGAAGGGAAAAAAGGGAAAAAAGGAAAAAGGGCGTACGATAATGATTGTGGATGGCGGTGGCAAAACAACGCAATACTAATGCAATGCAGTTACTGTTGTGTCTGGGTTTTGGCTTTGGTTTTGGCTTTGGTTTTGGCTTGGTTTTGGCTTGGTTTTGGCTTGGCTTTGGCTTTGGTTTAGCTTTGGCTTTGAACGGTTACCTGTTACTGCCTTTTTCTTTCCCTTTTATTCTTTTTATTCTTTTCCTTCTTTTCCCTCTTATTCTTTCTTTCCCTCCCTCGTTATTCCCTTGTCGTTCATTCCCTTCCCTTCTTGTTTTTCTCATTGTGTGAATGAGCCTGTCTAATCCGTTAAGCCGTTTAATCCGTCTCTTAATCAGTTGCATTTAGCTTTAGCTTTTTTAATTAACAATAGTTTTTTAGTGAATGCATTGATAGCAAACACGCCAGTAATGCAATCAATTATAGTCACCAATCATATCAGACATGGCTTTTTTGTTGTGTTTGTTGATGATACTCGATGGGAGATGGACCCGATATTGGACGACATTCCTTTTAAAAACCCTCGAACTAATCATAGAAACCCCCTTCGTATTCTTGTCCCGAGTTGCAATATCTGTACTTGTTGCACTGCACCTGTAAATCGCTTTTCCCTCACTCATTCACACATATGTATTCACTCTTTACGTTCACTGTTCACACTTTGCTCTCACTCTTACTCTTACCCTTTGCTCTTACTCTTACCCTCACTCTTTGCTCTTACTCTTACACTCACTCTTACCCTCACATACTCGTTCATACATGTTTGCATACTCTTTCTCTGTTGAATCACAACGTATAATAAATAAATAAATAAACTTTAAAAAAACTGTATGTGTATTAATGTATTATGATTAATTCACGTGACATACTGTGGGGAATGTATGTAATACTATGTAATACGGAAATCATATCAAATTCAAGATGGTGACACCGAGTCACCTGCATTGTTTACTCCACAACGTTACACTATTACAGTGGAGAGGGGAGATGAGTGGATGAAGTGGAGAATATGTGGAATATGTAACAATATGTGATTAGGATAAACATATATAAATGAAATATATAATAATATCGTTTATTTACACACCAAAGTATTGCTTTCAAACTATTACATACATGTCGATTTTCTTCTCTCATCAATTGTACTCCACACGGCAAGTTCATCATATTCAACTGCTTATCCGCTCACATAAGCAGAGACTATGCCATATTCGACCGCATTCGATGTCGCTCTTTTACTTTTACACTGTTAATACTAATGAGAATAGTATTGATTATAAAATTACTCGTGCAAATATAAATATTTGAATACTGGCTGCAAAAGCATAAAATTCCATTGCACCGACCACCTAAATATAGCTAATACATTCAAATCATAGTCATCTGACTAAAAATACTATATTTACATGTATACGGTTTTTATGTAGTGTAAAGTAAAGCATATATATCATAGTACATTACAGTGTAAGTATAAAGTGCAGTGGATTGAGTATATTTAGTATAGTGAGCAGTGAGTATATTTAATATAGTGAGCATTGAGTATATTTAGTAATAATATGTACTGCCTACGTCTATAATATGTACTGCTATGTTTATACTATGTTTATAATATGTTTATACTATGTACCGCCTACATTTATACTGTGTACCGCCTACATTTCTACTTCACTTATACTTGTACTACTAATGTACAGCTATATGTACAGCTATATGTACCGTTATATGTACAGCTACGCTATATATTACTTTATTATACATATCACCACATTATAATACATTATACTTTTATACATTATCGATTACACTACATTTACACTACATTTACACTACATTTTACACTACATTATACACAACATCATGTATGATCATCCTTTACGCCCCCATTTTATCCAATCTTTTATCTCTTTTGTTCTTCATATCTCATCTTGCTGCATTTACTTGTTTAGTCAATTGGGTTCGGCGCTAAGGTCAAACCTACACTCAAACCACCCACATCCGCCCCCACTAAAAGACCAATCCCCATCAACCCAAACAAATAGACATGTAGGGAGAATGGCTTTCTCATTATTGATATGCATTTCCCCCACATTAATAATATTATTCCCCTCCCCTTCTCCATCTCTCGTCTCCTCCCCCCCACTCTCCCCCCAATCTATGATAAAACATTCTATTTTTCCGTACATCTTAATGAAAAAATTTTTTAATACCGAAACACTTTTATAGGCATCAGTATCTAGTCACGTGAATCTTATCTACGTTATTATTATTTCAGCAAACAAGGAAAAAGGAAAGGAAAAGGAAAGGAAAAGGAAAGGGAGGGAGGGGAGAAACAAACAATAACAAAAAAAAAAGAGCGGGCAAAAGGAAGAAGAAAAGGAAAAAGAAACCGGTTCCGGACAAGACAAAAAAATAAATTTGCTAATGGTCATGATTATAGAAATTATGCAATAACGATACACTTCATTATCATTCCGACCAGAGTCAATTCATAGTAATCATGGTTACACACGATATTAGTCTGGACGAAACGAGGTTCTGTCAGCGATAATAACATTTTCCATACAGACAGCATCTAAGAAATCTTGCTAATCGTTATATATATATGCGTCTTTTTCATCAAGGATGTTTTCCTCGTGTCCAGCACATTCAGCACATTCAGCACATTCAGCACATTCAACACATTCAGCACATTCAGCACATTCAGCACATTCAGCACATTCAACACGGTCAACACGGTCAACACGGTCAACACACTCGACACGTTCAACATGTCCATCTCATCCAACTTGCTCAACAAGTTTCTGTTCGTCCACGCCATCGTCCTCCTTCTGTCGGCAACCATTCACGCTTCATACCAAGTCACTTTCCCACCCGTAGGACAGATCTTGTTCCTGGGCCAATCATACAACGTCACATGGGAGAACCAGGATGATTCCATCCCCATAGAGCCTATGGTCGATGTCTTGCTATCACATGGAGAACCTGGAAATCTCACGATAGACTATCCCATCTGCGCAAACATACCTAGTTCAGACCAATGTAAGTACAGCACACGTGTTACTGGAATCGATTAATTGAACTTTTCCCCAATACGTTGCTTGACGATTCTACTCTTTTTCTTTTCTAGTGTGTGTGTACACTCCAGCGGCAACCGATCCAAGCAGACAAGACTATGTCTTTATTGTCGGCAAATCTCAACCGAATTACGGATACAGCAACTATTGTAAGCAAAGCAAAGCAAAGCAAAACCCCACATCACATCGCATTACCCACATCACATCGCATTACACCACATTACGCTCCACATGCATTACACATCATCTACGACATTGCCCCTCCCCCTCTAATCTCTAACGATACATTATCTTTTCTAGTCGTTCTGAATTCCACTGGTCCGGTTCCTGATAGCAGCGGCTGTCCAGCAATGGGTGGTCACAACTGCACCGAGAGCCTGCCGTGTTGTAGCTCTAGCGGATTCTGCGGATCGAGTGCGGATCATTGCGGAGTCGGATGTCTCTCGCAATTTAGCTTTAACGGAGTTTGTACGGCTCCAAGCTCTCCACCCCCGACAAACGCGACAGCCACTTCAGATGCTCCTACTCCAGAGACTCCAACTCCTACTCCAGACACTTCAACTCCTACTCCAAACGATTCAAGCACTACTCCAGAGAATTCAAGCACGCCTGCTGCTGCTCCCGCTCCTACTCCAGACAACTCACCCACTCCTACTCCGGCCACTCCGAATACTCGCTTTGTCAAGAGATCGTTTCGTTTCAAGAGGATTTGATTGGTGACAAGACCTTTCCATATAATATTATGCGCTCATTACATATTAATATCCAATAAAGGCTCGATCATTAAAAAAAAAATTCTCTGTTGAAGCTGCATCTTTCATATTCGTAACACACGAATTCCCATATACGCATCGGCTCATGTGAATGTCGTTGTACAGTAAATATTTTTTTGAAAGTCAAATGCTAATCCCGCAAACTCCGCAAGTTCCGCAATAAGCGACCATCAAAGCAAAATGCCATGTTTCATCATCTTTGAACAAATAGCTATGCATGCACAGTTTTTAGGAATGTTTCTTTTTTCATGAAATAATCTTATGCAAACCCTGGTGACCGTGGCTATGTTGTTAACCCTTTTGTGTTTGATGCCGCGATCTTGTGTTTATATCGCGCTTTTTGCACGTTGAAGGAGGGAAAATACGGGTTTTCTTTTCATTAAAAAGGGGGGCTTTTAAAAAAAAATACTAATTGTATCCCATTTATACGTAAGTTTAATCTAGAAATAGTCGAACCTCATTAAATCTTGTAACACAAACCATCCATTACAAAGAATGGTAATTCCAAACAAGTTGGTAAACTTATATATTTGGCATAATGCAATATGAACAATTTTCAGTGTAACATCCTTGCTATGTCAACGTGGAAAGACTGTCTATTATTCTTCTTCACAAATAATAATAAGTTTGGGCTTTCACCGCCCATGATGGGAATGTGCTCAACTAGCTAAATTTATCTAATAAGCCTTGTTCTTTAATTGTTTATTTATCACTGTGAAATAAATGAGAACAAATCAGAAATGACCAGCTAAAAAGATGCAATAAAGTATTAACTCTTAATGGAAAAGGAATTTTACATTTCCTTTATTGTGATAAGAATTTAGAAAAGTTGTAAATGTCTGGCTAAAAGATTGTTGACCCCCCCAGAAAAAACATATTCCCGAATACAGTATCCTAAATAAGTGTGTTTCTTTAATAGTAATAGTCATTGGTATGGCTTGTTATTATTTTCAATCATGGTAACTTATTGATTCCCTTGTTCCCTTTGTCATACATTCAGGAAAACACTTGATTGTCATCTTTTAAATAACAATCTTATCTGGTTACCAAATTTCAAAAATGACATCAGAATGTAAACAATTAAAAAAATAAAGTCACACATCAATCGTGCAAAGTGGATTAAAAGTGAACATTACATTCTTACACTTGGAAACACACACGTATTAGTATATTAATGCACACATATTAATATATACACACACATATTAATACACACACACACATATTAATGCACACACACATACTAATACACACACATATTAATACACACACACACAATCTCTCTAACATTATGATTTACAGCAAATTTCCCTCATAGCAGTGGTGCGACCGTAGCTGCAGCCGCAGATTATCAAAGTAAAAAAGTCATATAAATCATTTCATGATGATACAAAGGGGGTGTGTTGGAAAGGTGGAGTACGCCCAAATATTTGCTTACTGCAACATGTGTGTAACCCCCAAAGATTTTCTCCGGCGGTATCTTTCGGTGTCACTAAAAAGTCTAAACGAATCAAGTTGTTTTAGCATATCTCATATGAAAATAAACCTGGTTTTAACCAATAAAATCGTTTTCTTTTGCGCCAAACTTTCGGCATTGGGAGTATTTTTCCGCCCCCTTCCCCATTCCCCTTCTATTTAACATAGAGCGCTTGCATAGACCGGTCGTGTGATTAAGGGTGATCCTGTTCTGCATGTAAGATGTCGCATTATCAATCGATATTTTTAAGAAGAAGAAGAAGAAGAAGAAGGAAATAATTAAAAGTGAAAACAATATACTGTAAATTATACAAATCCAGCATGCAAAGCAAAAAGTAAGCAAGCGAGCGAGTTAAACATGAACGTTGACATATAAACCATTTCCACGCAAGACCGCAGATGCCACCTATTCACGCGGTTTATACGCGTGTGTGAACAAAACAAAAGCATGTAAGATTTGCGCGGCAAAATTAGGTTTGGGACTCCAACAAGATAAAAATGATAACAGTAAACAAAGGGTGTATACATTTTTGTTCTAAAAAATAAAACCGTAAATCAAGCATCATGCAAGATAATCTATCAATCAGTGCGTGTGGAGAAATTTCGTAATATTAATTTCTATATATATAATCAACTGTAATATGTACGAATAATTTAGATGCTCTTTAAATGATAATCTTTGACTGCACTGCGATAAGACCGCGTATTCTGAAACTTGGTTAAAATAATGCTTGCTCTTTTCATTTAAATTAATTCCAGTATAGTACGGATAGCGATGTTTAAAATAATACTACTTTCATTCAAGTCATCGAATGCACGAAATTGCTAAACACCGTAAACAAGACAAGACACTTTTGTAACATGGACATTATGGTCAACGCCGCGATCACTATAAACGAGTGCGAGCATCAACCATTAATTAGATATTATTAATTTTCATAAACAAAAACGTTAAAACATATAATCATATATGCACGTAATGTTGCCGTCCATATTGCTCGCACTACTTTATCATTCTTTCGTGAAATGAATCGCGGTATGCTAATCTCGATCCTGATGGTCGACCAACTCATAGGCTTGCCTCGATGCTCGCATGCATTAAAGATGTTTCATACGCAAAAAAAAGAAAATATCATCTCCCTTCCCCCGTTTTCCCCTCCCTTCCCCCTTCCTTCCTCGTGAATGGCTACTAAATAAGGAGTAAATTCTTAGCATTAAAATATTGACTTGTGTTAATTATTTCTTTTCGGCGATTTGCGACTAATTACATTTGTAAGACATAGTAATATCTCCATGTTACCAATATTGTCAGCTGATTTCCTTTTATCGCTTCTTATTGATCGTGACTACCAAAAAAAGGCTCAGTTAGTCAGGCAATCTTTCTTACTAAAGCAAATGCTTTCGTCAATTAATTAAAAAAACATCCAATCTAGTAAACGAAATACAGAATTATTCTAAAAAGTAAATTACTTTAAATTGAACACTATCTTTTTTTGAACCGAGAAAACCAATGACAAGATGTGGTTGTCTACTGAGACTGTTCCAAAAGGCACAGGCTTTGAGTTTCGCGTTTTAATAATTTGTTTTTATCACATGATCAATTCTGTTAAACAGATCGTTTTCGCAATTAAAAGTGTCTTGTTATACCGAATTTACGATTACACATTGCAAACCCGTACGTTTAAAACTTTACGTATTGCAGCAAAGCAGACATAGAGCAACAATTATGTTGTAAAGCATTGCGCGTGGCCAAATATGACTGACCCATAGTATTTTCCTACTCAATGATGGTTTTCGTATCGGTTAAACGGTAATGTAATAAATCACACAAGGTGCGCGCAATTTCAAAAATTTTGTATTAAACGAATCTATTTGGGCGTATATTATATCTACGCTACTTTGTTGCTCTCGTGCAAATAATTGCCTGTTGTGATTGTCGCGTGGGATTGAATCATTGCAATTTCCACATACCAGTCGTCCACGTGTTTCCTGGATTGCCGTAGAATTGGATGCACGATGCAATGTGAAATCACACATTCCAATGTGGATGTAAAAATTCAGAGGGCACGCGGGTCTATCCGATCTCGCATAATCTCCTGTTAAAGACTATGGTGTTTGGCCAGCAGGGCCGTTTTTGCCTAAATATACAACGACAGCTATGTGTATACCAATATGATATTTAATACCGCGTTAACTAGTTATTGTTTAAGACTTTGCTCGATCTTGCAAATGTCCATGCGTTTCCCTTTCGTAAACTCAATTATAATCGTTTAGTGAAAACATGGCATTAGTGTTATGTAATAGCAAATAGTTAAAGAACACTTGATCAGTATGACAGCGATTAAAGTATGTTAACGAGCTATTGATTATCACATTAAGAATAAATGAAAGTAACGATCATGTTTATCAAACAACGCAATTAGTAACTACAGCAAAATTCACTAATCCGTTTCGCGAAAATTGCTTCGATAGTCCGAAAGATTTGTGATTCCGAAAGCACTGCCTTGCATATGCGGGTTTTGCCTTATGCCGGTCCAATTTCGCTGCCAAGAAAACTATAACGGCTGAATCGGCTCCAGCACAAATGACACAATAATTCTGCTGGAATCGTACGTACTCCTAACGAATATCATATAATAAGAATAAACCATATATCGTAATCAATATTACAAACTATATCACATAGCGTGCTTTTCAATAATATTACATGATTATCACACCATGAATCATATATTAATAGTATAATGTAGTCTTATTCGCAGAAGAAAATGCGCGCCGAACCATACACGTCAATAATAGTCTCCTCATATGTTTCTTCGTGGGCTAATATTATTGCATCCGCTACAACTGTCTTGAACGTTTTTATACTCTTCGACTACTTCGCTCTATTGGCAAGTTTGTAAGTGTCGAGTGTTATGGTCACGAAATCAGATATTGCAAACTGCGTAACTCGGGTCCCACTACTGATGGAATCAATTGTACTTTTTTGATTTTAGACGCGATCAAAGTAGACGAGTCATTTGGATCTGATTTAGTCATTTTAGTGTTGTGACTCGTCCCACATTTTATTCCAAGATTTACGTTGTTACGTAAGGTTTAAAATAAAAGTGAATAAGAGCTCTAAGAAAATTTAAAGACATGCGACTATGATATCACCTACTTGTGTAATGTTTACCACAAGACGATACCAAATGAAAAGTTTACTCATTCCGTCACGGAAGAAGAAACTGAAGAAAATGTGAACCATCCACTGAAATAGTCTCACGTTAATTTGTCCATTGAGATGACCAATTCACAAGAAAGACCACTAATTCTCCCTCGCTATGACAGTGAGCGTTTGTGTGATGAAATATAATACCTTAAGGCCAGTAATAGTAATGGTAATGAAATTACAATAACCAAATCGACAACGGCGCCCAAAAACTCAATAGTTACTGGGATTCTGACAATACATGTTATCGCAATACTTTTTCTCTTTGTAGGAACGAAAGTTGAAGATATAATAACAGAATTCTCAATCCAATCACTTATTAATCAGTGTCACATGATCATCATCGCGTACCTCACGTTTAATCGACCCCTCATCTTCCCTCGTCACTCATTGTGTCGATGCTGAACTTTTACGCACGACATCTTGGTACTTGCTTCAGAAGAAATTTTGTTGTATGTGTTAGTATTAGTATTAGCAAACATACTTCTTTACAGTTTTGCCCACTAGCAAAGCGCCGTCAAAGGTACTGCTTCGTACTATTTACGAGGAGAGCATACTAACTGTCATGACGCGCTCCTCTAACTTATTCATTCAATGAGCAACAGAAAAGTGCTAACCATAGGACATTATTTCTGACCATGCACAGGATTTGTACTGTCTTTACTGCAAAGGACCAACGATGTACATCACATCCATAAATATGACAGAATGCATGAAAATATTTCTTACATAATGTGCAATGAAAGTGTTGAATGACACCAGTTTTATAGTCTTTTGTTTGTTCAAGTCCTTTCAGATGCAAGTCTTTTTGATCATAATGGAAATGTGTGGTGCATACTCTGAGTTGATCTGTTCATTCTTTCACTTCATTGACAGCTTGCCTATCAACTTCCCATACCCCTATTACTATGAGATTCCAGAGCTTTTTTTGATTTTTGGGATCCATTTTCCTGCAACATTGTATGATGCCATTGTGATTTATCATGACAATGCATGGTGTTGGTTGATCTTCTGACACTTTTGTTGTGGGGACAGGTATAACATCTTCATTCTCATAATGTTCATCATATTCTTGTTTGTCATATTCTTCTTCATTTTCTTCAATGTCATCGTCTTTGGAATTATAAATTATGTCCTTGTCCAATGCAAACAAGTCATCATTATTGAAAGTATGAATAGTGGATTCTTCTAAATTTCCAGGTTGCACTTCCAATCCATTGTAAGTGCTGAGGGATTAAATTTATCTTGTCACAATCTGGGTGACACATCTTTGTATTTGCTATTCTCAAAGAATCAGTTTCATATATACAATACTAATATGAATGAAAATATTTTGCTATTTGGTTCCACTCCTTCCCCAACATGAATCGACATGTCCATAATGTCATAAACAGAAATCATAAGATATAAATAGTCTAAAAAAAAACCCAATGACTAGACGGAAATAGAAATATTTCAAGTAATACAATACTATCTTCATATGAAGGTAATTTTAATATATCTGATGCCAAATTGTTAAGCTTAGGCGTATCATTGGATCATAATATTCTCCTTGAAGAGGAGGTTTTTGTTGCTGGTTTGTTTTTTGAATTAACCCGAGTTGTCTGCAGTAGAGGTAGACGTCGCAGCAGGCTTTTCAGATGTTTCGGAGGAGTAGTGGTTTGTTGTTCGTCAAGCGAATCATATAGTTGGGATCTTTTTTTTTTTGAGGCGGAGATAATGTGGTATGATCAACGGATTCGAGTATTGAGGAGGAGGAGGAGGAGGAGGAGGATGCAGGGGTGTTCGTGGAGATAAATTCAAAATTATGTAATTTGATATATAACTTATCATTGTGTATATCAAGCTCTCCCACGAGAGACACCCGAGAACCTACTTTAGCCATTTTTGTTCTTTCGTGCAGGTTTTTCTTTGATGTCTCGTAATATGCAATTACGTCGAATTCTGAGAGATTTAAAGACGATGCACTGCCGCTTACATACTGTGTGTGGTGTGCAAGGTGAACGTAGTAATACTGTTGCGCACTTGCGCAGTGGTTTTTATTACGGCCAACGTGCAGATCCATGTACGTACGTGTGGTATATCGGATGATTTATGTGCAGAAACATGGCATTTGAAGGGGTTTATCTAGTAATTTGGAATACGCGTAGTGAGTAAGCAGGCATGGTATAGATTAATATGAAAATTGGCATAAAGTTGATTACTTACCGTGAGCATACTATCATGTAGCGATGTACCAGCTAGTTCGAATACGTCATCTTGTGCAACAGGCATCAGTCTTTCAGTACGTATACACTCACTGGACAAAAGTCTACGTAATTTTTGTCGATCACATAGTAAAACATATGAAAAATCTATTTTTTTCGAAGCGCTCTACTGTACGTATCTACTATGTGAGTCACAACGATTTTTGTACCGTTTTGAAGATAATTGAT